>NSJW01000583.1:0-61632 GCA_019955255.1 Castanospermum australe | reverse complement strand
GGTCACACAAGCATGCTCTAGGCCTCTCGAATCAATAAAAGTCATTAAGTCGCCCATTTGACCGTAAAGTCAAAGACAGGGGAAAAGGAATCAAAACTTTTGTCTAAGCGAATGAACAACCAATAACTAAGGCATATTCTCTTTCCTTGAAGCTTTGGGGAGAGATTGGCATCATACAAATATCGTCTTGGCCTCTCGAATCCTGAAAACTTGCTAAGCTCGGCCGTTTGGCCATAAACACAAAGCTAGACTAAAAGAACCAAACTTTGGGAAGAGCATGGGGTTGCAACAATCACCTTTAGGCCTCTAGAATCATGAAAACACACTAAATTTGTCCATTTGACCATAAAGTCAAAGAAAGAGCAAAAAGAAGCAAACTTTCGTCTAAGAGAAACAACAACAATAACCAAGATATATTTTCATTCCATGAAGCTTTGAGGAGAGCTTGGGGTCAGACAAACATCCTATAGGCCTCTCGAATCACGAAAAACTCGCTAAGTTTGTCCATTTGACCAAAAAGTCAAAATAGGCCAAAAAGAACTAAACTTTCATCTAAGAGAAACAACGACGAATAACTAAGACGTATTCTCATCCCTTGAAGCTTTGGGGAGAGCTTTGAAGTCACACAAACATCCTCTGAGCCTCTTGAATCACAAAAACTGACTAAGTTTGTCCATTTGACCAATAAGACAAAATAGGCCAAAAATTTACCAAACTTTCGTCTAAGAGAACACAACAACGAATAACCATGGCATATTCTCATCCCTTGAAGCTTTGGGGCGTGCTTGGGGTCACACAAATATCCTCTAGGCTTCTCGAATGAGAAAAAGTTGCAATATTTATCTGTTCGACTAAAAAGTCAAAGATAGGCCAAACCGAACCTAACCTTCGGGTAAAAGAAACAACGACGAATAGGCAAGACATATTCCCTTCCCTTGAAGGTTTAGGGTCAGACTGACGTTATACAAACATCCTCCAGGCCTCTAGAATCCCGAAAACTCACGAAGTTCATCCATTTGACCATAAACTCAAAGCTAGACCAAAAGGAACTAAACTTTCATTTAAAAGAAACAAAAACGAATAACCATGACATATTCTCTTCCCATGAAGCTTTGGGAAGAGCATGGGGTCACACAAACACCTATAGGCCTCTAGAGTCACGAAAACTTGCTAAGTTTGTCCGTTTGACTACAAAATCAAAGAAAGAGCAAAAGGATGCAAACTTTCATCTAAGAGAAACTACAACGAATAACCATGACATATTCTCATCCCATAAATCTTTGGGGAGAGCTTAGGGTCACATAGACATCCTTTAGGCCTCTCAAATGACAAAAAGTCGCTACATTTGTCTGTTTAACCAAAAAGTCAATGGTTGACCAAAAGAAACCAAACTTTCGTCTTATAGAACGAATAATGAATAACCCAGGCATATTCTCTTCGCTTGAAGCTTTGGGGAGAGCTTGGGGTTGCACAAATATTCTCTGCGCCTCCGAATCTTGAAAACTCGTTAAGTTTATTTGTTTGACCAAAAAGTCAATGACAGGCTAATAAAAACTAAACTTTCATCTAAAAGAAACATTAACGAATAACCAAGGCATATTTTCATCCCTTGAAGCTTTGGGGCGAGCATGGGGTCACACAAACACCTTTAGGCCTCTCGAATCATGAAAACTTGCTAAGTTTGTTCGGTTGATCATAAAGTCAAAGCTAGACCAAAAGGAACTAAACTTTTTTCTAAGAGAAACAACAACGGATAACCAAGACATATTCTCAATCCTTGAAGCTTTGGGGAGAGCTTGGATTCGACCAAACATTCTCTAGGCCTCTCGAATCACAAAAACTCGTTAAGTTTGTCCGTTTGATGATAAAGTCAAAGCTTGACCGTAAGGAAGCAAACTTTTGTCTAAGAGAAACAACAACGAATAGCTAAGATATATTATCTTCCCTTGAAGCTTTGGGGAGAGCTTTGGGTCACACAAGCATGCTCTAGGCCTCTCGAATCAATAAAAGTCATTAAGTTCGCCCATTTGACCGTAAAGTCAAAGACAGGGGAAAAGGAATCAAAACTTTTGTCTAAGCGAATGAACAACCAATAACTAAGGCATATTCTCTTTCCTTGAAGCTTTGGGGAGAGATTGGCATCATACAAATATCGTCTAGGCCTCTCGAATCCTGAAAACTTGCTAAGCTCGGCCGTTTGGCCATAAACACAAAGCTAGACTAAAAGGAACCAAACTTTGGGAAGAGCATGGGGTTGCACAATCACCTTTAGGCCTCTAGAATCATGAAAACACACTAAATTTGTCCATTTGACCATAAAGTCAAAGAAAGAGCAAAAAGAAGCAAACTTTTCGTCTAAGAGAAACAACAACAAATAACCAAGATATATTTTCATTCCATGAAGCTTTGAGGAGAGCTTGGGGTCAGACAAACATCCCTATAGGCCTCTCGAATCACGAAAACTCGCTAAGTTTGTCCATTTGACCAAAAAGTCAAAATAGGCCAAAAAGAACTAAACTTTCATCTAAGAGAAACAACGACGAATAACTAAGACGTATTCTCATCCCTTGAAGCTTTGGGGAGAGCTTGAAGTCACACAAACATCCTCTGAGCCTCTTGAATCACAAAAACTGACTAAGTTTGTCCATTTGACCAATAAGACAAAATAGGCCAAAAATTTACCAAACTTTCGTCTAAGAGAAACAACAACGAATAACCATGGCATATTCTCATCCCTTGAAGCTTTGGGGCGTGCTTGGGGTCACACAAATATCCTCTAGGCTTCTCGAATGAGAAAAAGTTGCAATATTTATCTGTTCGACTAAAAAGTCAAAGATAGGCCAAACCGAACCTAACCTTCGGGTAAAAGAAACAACGACGAAATAGGCAAGACATATTCCCTTCCCTTGAAGGTTTAGGGTCAGACTGACGTTATACAAACATCCTCCAGGCCTCTAGAATCCCGAAAACTCACGAAGTTCATCCATTTGACCATAAAACTCAAAGCTAGACCAAAAGGAACTAAACTTTCATTTAAAAGAAACAAAAACGAATAACCATGAATATTCTCTTCCCATGAAGCTTTGGGAAGAGCATGGGGTCACACAAACACCTATAGGCCTCTAGAGTCACGAAAACTTGCTAAGTTTGTCCGTTTGACTACAAAATCAAAGAAAGAGCAAAAGGATGCAAACTTTCATCTAAGAGAAACTACAACGAATAACCATGACATATTCTCATCCCATAAATCTTTGGGGAGAGCTTAGGGTCACATAGACATCCTTTAGGCCTCTCAAATGACAAAAAGTCGCTACATTTGTCTGTTTAACCAAAAAGTCAATGGTTGACCAAAAGAAACCAAACTTTCGTCTTATAGAACGAATAATGAATAACCCAGGCATATTCTCTTCGCTTGAAGCTTTGGGGAGAGCTTGGGGTTGCACAAATATTCTCTGCGCCTCCGAATCTTGAAAACTCGTTAAGTTTATTTGTTTGACCAAAAAGTCAATGACAGGCTAATAAAAACTAAACTTTCATCTAAAAGAAACATTAACGAATAACCAAGGCATATTCTCATCCCTTGAAGCTTTGGGGCGAGCATGGGGTCACACAAACACCTTTAGGCCTCTCGAATCATGAAAACTTGCTAAGTTTGTTCGGTTGATCATAAAGTCAAAGCTAGACCAAAAGGAACTAAACTTTTTTCTAAGAGAAACAACAACGGATAACCAAAGACATATTCTCAATCCTTGAAGCTTTGGGGAGAGCTTGGATTCGACCAAACATTCTCTAGGCCTCTCGAATCACAAAAACTCGTTAAGTTTGTCCGTTTGATGATAAAGTCAAAGCTTGACCGTAAGGAAGCAAACTTTTGTCTAAGAGAAACAACAACGAATAGCTAAGATATATTATCTTCCCTTGAAGCTTTGGGGAGAGCTTTGGGTCACACAAGCATGCTCTAGGCCTCTCGAATCAATAAAAGTCATTAAGTTCGCCCATTTGACCGTAAAGTCAAAGACAGGGGAAAAGGAATCAAAACTTTTGTCTAAGCGAATGAACAACCAATAACTAAGACATATTCTCTTTCCTTGAAGCTTTGGGAGAGATTGGCATCATACAAATATCGTCTAGGCCTCTCGAATCCTGAAAACTTGCTAAGCTCGGCCGTTGGCCATAAACACAAAGCTAGACTAAAAGGAACCAAACTTTGGGAAGAGCATGGGGTTGCACAATCACCTTTAGGCCTCTAGAATCATGAAAACACACTAAATTTGTCCATTTGACCATAAAGTCAAAGAAAGAGCAAAAAGAAGCAAACTTTTGTCTAAGAGAAACAACAAATATTCATGACATATTCTCATCGCATGAATCTTTGGGGAGAGCTTGGGGTCACATAAGCATCCTTTTGGCCTCTCAAATGACAAAAAGTCGCTACATTAGTCCATTTTACTAAAAAGTCAAAGGTAGATCAAAAGGAACTAAACTTTCATTTAAGAGAACCAACATTGAATAACCAATACATTTTCTCATTCCTTGAAGCTTAGGGGAGAGCATGGGTCACACAAACACCGCTAGCCCTCTCGAATCACAAAAACTCGCTCAATATGTCCGTTTGACCATAAAGTCAAACATAGAGTAAAAGGAAGCAAACTTTCATCTAAGTGAAACAACAACGAATAATCAAGACATATTTTCATTTCACGAAGCTTTGGGGAGAGCTTGTGGTCACACAAACATTGTCTAGGCCTCTCGAACGAAGAAAGTTAGCTACATTTGAAGCTTGAAGCTTTGGGGAGAGCTTGGGGTCACACAAACACCTCTAGGCCTCTCAAATCAAGAAAACTCACTCAATTTGTATCTCTGACCATAAAGTCAAAGATAAAGCAAAAGGAAGTAAACTTTCGTCTAGGATAAATAACAACGAATACCTAAGATATATTTTGACTGCTTGAAGCTAAAGGGAGAGGTTGGGGTCACACAAACATCCTCTGGGTCTCTTAAATCACAAAAACTCGCTAAGTTTGTCCATTTGACTATAAGTCAAAGCTAGACCAAAAGGAAATAAACTTTCGTCTACGAGAAACAACAATGAATAACCAAGACATATTCTCATCCTTAAAGCTTTGGGGAGAGCATAAGGTCACACAAACACCCTCTAAGCCCCTCGATTGACAAAAACTTGCAAAATTTGATCATTTGACCTTTAAGTCATGGATAGAGTGAAAGGAAGCAAACTTTCATCTAAGAGAAATAATAACGAATAACCAAGACATATTCTTATCCCTTGAAGCTTTGGGGAGAGCTTGGAGTCACACAAACATCCTCTAAGCATCTCGAATCATGAAAACTCGCTAAGTTTTTCCATTTGAACATAAAGTCAATGATAGGACAAAAGGAACTAAAACTTTCGTCTATGAGAAAACAACAACGAATAACTAAGACATATTCTCATCCCTTGAGGCTTTAGGGAGAGCTTGGGATAACACAAACATCCTCTAGGCCGCTTGAATGATGAAAAGTCGCCCACATTAGTCCGTTTCTCTAAAAAGTTAAAGATAGACTAAAATGAAGCAAAACTTTTATCGAAGAGAAACAACAACGAATAACCAAGACATATTCTCATCCTTGAAGCTTTGGGGAGAGCATGGGCTCACACAAACTCCTCTAGCCTCTTGAATGTCAAAAAGTCGTTAAGTTTGTCCGGTTCACCCAAAAGTCAAAGATAGACTAAAAGGAACCAAACTTTCATCTAAGAGAAACAACAATGAATAACCATGACATAATCTCATCTCTTGAAGCTTTGGGGAGAGCTTTGGGTCACACAAACATTCCTTAGGCCTCTCAAATTACGTAAACTCGTTATGTTTATCCGTTTGACCAAAAAGAACTAAACTTTCGTCTAAGAAAAACAACAACGAATAACTTAGAGATATTCTCATCACTTGAAGCTTTGGGGAGAGCTTCGAGTAACACAAATATCTTCTAGGGCTCTCGAATCGCGAAAACTTGCTATGTTTATCCGTTTGACCAAAAAGATAAAGATAGACAAAAAAAAAATAGAACTTTGATCTAAGAGAAACAACAACAAATAACTATGACATATTCTCGTTGCTTAAAGCTTTGGTTAGAGCTTGGGATCTTACAAACATCTAGTAGGCCACTCAAATTACGAAAACTTGCTAAGTTCGTCCGTTTGACAATAAAGACAAAGTAAGACCAAAAGCAACCAAACTTTCATCTAAGACAAACGACCGCAAATAACCAAAACATATTCTCATCTCTTGAATCCTTCGGGACAGATTGGGGTCACACAAACATCCTTGAGGCCTCTCAAATTATGAAAACTTGCTACACTTGTCCATTTAACGAAAAAGTCAAAGATAGGCCAAAAGGAACTAAACTTTCGTCGAAGAGAAAAACAAAGAATAACCAAAATATATTCATATCCATTGAAACTTTGGGGAGAGCTTGGGGTCACACAAACATTCTCTTAGGCCTCTTGAATGACAAAAAGTAATTAAATTTGTTCGTTTCACTAAAGAGCCAAAGATAGACTAGAAGGAACTAAACGTTCATCTAAAAGAAACAACAACGATTGCCCAAGACATATACTCATCCTTTGAAGCTTTGAGGAGAGCTTGGGGTCTCACAAACATCCTCTAGGCCTCTCGAATAACAAAAACTTGCTAAGTTTGACCGTTTGACCAAAAAGTCAAAGTAGGCCAAAAGGAACTAACTTTCATCTAAGAGAAAAGCAACGAATAACCAAGACTAATTCTTATCCTTTAAAGCATTGGGGAGAGCTTAGGGTCACACACATCTTCTAGCCTTCTCGAATCACAAAAAGTTGCCGCATTTGTTTGTTTGACCAAAAAGTCAAAGATATACCAAAAGGAACTAAACTTTCATCTAAGAGAAACAACAACGAATAATTAAGACATATTGTCATCCCTTGAAGCTGTAGGGACAGCTTAGGATCATACAAACATCCTCTATGCGTCTCGATTCATGATAACTAGCTGAAAGTATCCGTTTCACAAAAAAAGTCAAAGATAGACCGAATGAAACCAAACTTTCAGCTATGAGAAACAAAACGAATAACCAAGACATATTCTTATCCCTTGATACTTTGGGGAGAGTTTGGGGACACACAAACATACTCTCTGCCTCTCGAATCATGAAAAGTCGCTACTTTTGTCTGTTTGACCAAAAAGTCAAAGATAGACCAAAAGGAACTAAACTTTCGTCTAAGAGAAAAACAACAACAAATAACCAAGACATATTCTAATCCCTTGAAACTTTGGGGAGGTCTTGGAGTTACACAAATATCCTCGAGGCCTCTTGAATCATGCAAACTCACTAGGTTTTTCCATTAAACCAAAAAGTTAAAGATAGACCAAAAGGAAGTAAACTTTCGTGTTAGAGAACCATGAATAACCAACACATATTCCTATCCTTGAAGATTTGGGGAGAGCTTGGGGTCACACAAACATTCTCTAGGCCCTCAAATCATGAAAACTAGCCAAGTTTGTCCGTTTGACCAAAAAATCAAAGATAGAGCAAAAGGAACCAAAATTTCGTCTAAGAGAAGCAACAACGAATAGCCAACACATATGCTCATCCCTTGAAGCTTTGGGGAGAGCTTGGGGTCAAACAAATATCTTATAAGCCTCTCGAATCACAAAAACATGCCAAGTTTGTTCATTTGACCAAAAAGTTAAAGATAAACCAAAACGAATTGAACTTTCCTTTAAGGGAAATAACAACAAATAACTAAGTCATATTATCATCCCTTGAAGCATTGGGCAAAGGTTAGGGTCAACAAAACATCCTCTAGGCCTCTCGAGTCACGAAAACTCGATAGGTTCGTTCATTTGACCATAAAGTCAAAGATAGACCGAAAGAAAGCAAACTTTCATGTAAGAGGAACAACAATGGATAACCAAGACATATTCTAATCCCTTGAGCTTTGGGGAGAGCTTGGGATTAGACAAACATCCTCTAGGCTTCTGTAATGACAAAAAGTCGCTACATTTATCCATTTGACCAAAAAGTCAATGATAGACTAAAAGGAACTAAACTTTCATCTAAGAGAAACAATAACGAATAACGAATATTCTCATCCCTTGAAGCATTAGGGAGAACTTGGGTTACACAAACATCCTCTTGGCCTCTCATATCACGAAAAGTCTAGCCACATTTGTCTGTTTGACCAAAAAGACAAAGATAGACCAAAAGAAAGCAAACTTGGGTTACACAAACATCCTATAGGCCACTTGAATCACAAAAACTTGGTAAGTTTGACCATTTGACAAGCAAGTCAAATATAGGATAAAAGGAACCAAACTTTCATCTAAGATTAACAACAACGAATAACTAAGAGATATTCTCATCCTTTGAAGCTTTGGGCAGAGGATAGAGTCAAATAAATATCCTCTAGGCCCCTCAAATCTTGAAAACTTCCTAAGTTCATCTATTTGATTAAAAAGTCAAAGATAAACTAAAAGGAACCAAACTTTCGTCTAAGAGAAATAACAATGAATAATGAAGACATATGCTCATCCCTTGAAGCTTTGGACAGAGCTTAGGGTCACACAAAACATCCTCTAGGACTGTTACTAAGTTTGTTCGTTTGACCAAAAAGTCAAAGATAGACTAAAAGGAACCAAACTTTCGTTTAAGAGATACAACAACGAATAACAAAGACATATTATCATCCCTTGAAGCTTTGGGCAGGGGTTAGGGTCACTCAAACATCCTCTAAGCCTCTCGAGTCATGAAAACTCACTAAGTTCGTTCATTTGACCATAAAGTCAAAGATAGACCAAAAGGAAGCAAACTTTCATCTAAGAGCAACAACAACGTATAACCAAGACATATTCTCATCCTTTGATGCTTTGGGGAGAGTTTAGGATCAGAAAAACATCCTTTAGGCCTCTTGAATGACAAAAAGTTGCTACATTTGTTCGTTTGACCAAAACTTCAAAGATAGACCAAATAGAACTAAACTTTCATCTAAGGGAAACAACAATGAATAACCATCACGTATTCTCATCCCTTCAAGCACCCAAACATCCTCTATTCCTCACAAGTCACGAAAACTCGCTAGGTTCATTCATTTGACCATAAAGTCAAAGATAGACCAAAAGAACTAAACTTTCATCGAACCGAAGCAACAACAAATAACCAAGATATATTCTCATCCCTTGAAGCTTTAGGGAGAGCTTGGATTACACAAATATCCTCTAGGCCTCTCGAATCTCGGAAGGGCAGTACATTTGTCTGTTTGACTGAAAAGTCTAAGACAGACTAAAAAGAATCAAACTTTCATCTAAGAGAAACAGCAATGAATAACCAAGACATATTCTCTTCTCTTGAAACTTTGGGGAGAGCTAGGGTAACACAAACATCATCTAAGCCTCTCGAATCACGAAAAGTCGCTATATTTGTCTGTTTGACAAAAAAGTCAAAGATAGACCAAAAGGAAGCAAACTTTCGTTTAAGAGAAATAACAATGAATAACTAAGACATATTCTCATGCTTTAAAGCATTGGGGAGAGCTTGGAGTAACACAAATATCCTCTAGGCTCCTCAAATATCAAAAACTTCCTAAGTTCGTCTGTTTGACCAAAAAGTCAAAGATAGACTAAAAGGAGCCAAACTTTCGTCTAACAGAAACAACAACGAATAACGAAGACATATTCTCATCATCCCTTGAAGCTTTGGCTAGAGCTTGGGATCACACAAACATCCGCTAGGCCTCTTGAGTAATGAAAAGTCGCTATATTTGTCCATTTGACCAAAAAGTCAAAGATAAACTAAAAGGAACTAAACTTTCGTCTAAGAGAAACAACAACGTATAATCAAGACGTATTCTCATCCCCTGATGCTTTGGTGAGAGCTTGGGCTCAGACAAAAATCCTCCCACGAAAAGTCGCTACATCTGTCTGTTAGACCAAAAAGTCAAAGATAGACTAAAAGGAACTATACTTTCCTCTAACACAAGCAACAATGAAAAACCAAGACAGATTCTCATCCCTTGAAGTTTTGGGGAGAGCTTGGGTTACACAAACATCCTCTAGGCTTCTCAAATCACGAAAAGTTGTTGCATTTGTCTGTTTGGCCTAGACAAACATTCTCTAGACCTTTCGAATTGCGAAAATTGACTAAGCTTGTCTGTTTGACAAAAAAGTCAAAGATAAACTAGAAAGAACCAAACTTTCGTTTGAAAGAAACAACACTGAATTACCAAAATATATTGTCAGCCCTTCTGGCTTTGGGGAGAGCTTAAGGTCACGCAAATATCCTCTAGGTCTCTTGAATCATGAAAACTTGCTAATTATGTCCGTTTGACCAAAAAGTCAATGATAAACCAAAAAGAACCAAACTTTCGTCTAAGAGAAACAACAACGAATTACTAAGTCATATTCCCATTCCTTAATGCTTTGGGCAAGCTTAGGGTTACATAAACTTCGTTTCGGCCTCTCGAAGATGCTACATTTTTTTGTTTGACTCAAAAGTCAAAGATAGACCGAAAGGTAGCAAACTTTTGTCTAAGAGAATAAACAACGAATATCCAAGACATATTATCATGCCTTGAAGCTGAGGGGAGAACTTGGGGTCACACAAACATCCTATACGCCTCTTAAATCATGAAAACTCGCTAGATTTGTCTGTTTAACAAAAAAGTCAAAGATAGACAAAAAAGAAGGAAACTTTCATCTTAGTGAAACAAAAACGAATAACCAAGATAATTTGTCATCCCTTAAAGCTTTGGGGAAAACTTGGGGTCACATAAACATCCTTTAGGCCTCTCAAAACCTGAAAACTCTCTTAGTTTGTCCGATGGAACAAAATGTCAAAGACAGACTAAAAGAAACTAAACTTTCATCTAAGCGAACCAACAACGAATAACCAAGACATAATCTCATCCCTTAAAGCTTTAGGAAGAACTTAGTGTCACACAAACAATCTCTAGGACTCTCGAATCACGAAAAACTCGCAAAGTTTATCTGTTTGGCCAAAAAGTCAATGACAGACCTAAAAGAACCTAATTTTCGTCTAAGAAAAACAACAACGAATAACCAGAAAATATACTTATCCCTTGAAGCTTTGGGGACAACTTGGGGTTTAGGCCTCTCGAATGATGGAAACTCGCTAAGTAGGTCTGTTTGACCAAAAAGTCAAAAAAGACTAAAAGGAACTAAACTTTCGTCTAAGAGAAACAACAATGAATAACCAAGACATACTGTCATCCCTTGAAGATTTGAGGAGAGGTAAGGGTCTCACAAACATCTTCTAGGCGTCTCGAGTCATAAAAAGTTGCTAAGTTTGTCCGTTTGACCAAAAAATCAAAGATATTTAAAAATGAACTAAACTTTCGTCTAAGAGAAACAACAAGAATAATAAAGACATATTCTCATCCCTTGAAACTTTAGGAAGAGCTTAGGGTTACTCAAACATCCTCTAGGCCTCTGGAAACATGAAAACTCACTAAGCTTGACCGTTTGACAAAAATGTCAAAGACGGACCAACAGGAACCAAACTTTCATCTAAGAGAAAGCAGAACGATTAACCAAGACATTTTCATCCATTGACGCTATGGGGAGAGCTTGGGGTCGCACAACCATCCTCTAGGCCTCTCAAATCATGAAAACTTACTAAGTTCGTCCATTTGACCATAAAGTCAAAGCTAAACCAAAAGGAAGCAAACTTTTGTCTAAGTGAAATAACAACGAATTACCAAGCCATATTCTCATCTCTTGAAACTTCGGGGAGAGCTTGGAGTCACACAAATATCCTCTAGGCCTCTCAAATCACGAAAACTTGCTCATTTCATCCGTTAGAAGAAAAAGTCAAAGATAGACTAAAAGAAACTAAACTTTTGTCGAAGAGAAATAACAACAAATAACTAAGACATATTCTCATCCCTTGAAGCTTTGGAGAGGTCTTCGGGTCACACAAACTTCTTCTGGGCCTCTCGAATCACGAAAACTCGCTAAGTTTGTCCGTTTGACCAAAATGTCAAAGATAGAAAAAAGGAACTAAACTTTCATGTAAGAGAAGCAATAACGAATAACCATGACTTATTCTGATCTCTTGAAGATTTGGGGAGAGCTTGCGGTCCCACAAACATCCTCTGGGCCTGTCAAATCACAAAAACTCGCGAAGCTCGTCCATTTGACCAAGTCAAAGATAGACCAAAAAAAATCAAAATTTCGTTTAAGAGAAATACTAATTAATAACCAAGACATGTTCTTATCCCTCGTAGTAGTGGGGAGAGCTTAGGGTTATGTAAACATCCTCGAGGCCTCTCTAATCGCGAAGACTTGCTAAGTTTGTTCGTTTGACTAAAAAGTCAAAGATAGACCAAAATGAACCAAACGTTCATCTAAGGGAAACAAAAACGAATAACTAGGCCTCTTCAATGACGAAAACTTGCTAAGTTGTCTATTTTACCAAAAGGTAAAAGAAAGACCGAAAGGAACTAAACTTTCGTCGAAGAGAAACAATGCCGAATAAGCAAGACATATTCCCATCCCTTAAGCTTTGGGGAGAGCTTAGGGTCACGCATATATTCTCTAGGCCTCTCGAATAACGAAAAGTCACTAAGTTTGTTCTTTTGACCAAAAAGTCAAAGATAGACTAAAAGAAACCCAACTTTCGTCTAAAAGAAACAACAAGAATAACAAAGACATATTCTCATACCTTCAAGCTTTGGGTAGAGCTTGGGATCACACAAACATCCTGTTGCCCTCTCAAATCATGAAAACTCGTTAGGTTTGTCTGTTTGACTCAAAAGTCAAAGATAGACCAAAACGAAGGAAACTTTCGTCTTACAGAAACAACAACGAATAACCAAGACATATTCTCATCCCTTGAAGCTTTGGGTAGAGCTTGGGATCACACAAACATCTGCTAGGCCTCTCGAATCACAAAAACTAGCTAAGTATGTCTGTTTGACTAAAAAGCCAAAGATAAACCAGAAGGAGCCAAACTTTCATTTAAGAGAAACAATAACAAATAACCAAGACCTTTTCTTATCCCTTGAAACTTTGGTAGGAGCTTGGGGTAACATAAAATCCTCGAGTCTTCTTGAATCAAGAAAACTTGCTAGGTTTGTCCATTTAACCAAAAGGTCAAAGATAGACCAAAAGAAAGGAAACTTTCGTCTTAGAGAAACAACAACGAATGACCAAGACATATTCACATTCCTTGAAGCTTTGGTAAGAGCTTGGAGTCACACAAACATCCTCTAGGCCTCTCGAATGACTAAAAGATGCTACATTTGTTCTCTTGACCGGAAAGTGAAAGATAGATCAAAAGGAAGCAAACGTTTGTCTAAGAGATTCTACAACAAATAACCAAGACATATTTTCATCCCCTGAAGCTTTGGAGAGAGCTTGGGGTCACACAAACATTCTCTAAGCCCTCGAATCACGAAAACTCGCTAAGTCTGTCTATTTGACTAAAAAAGACAAAGATAAACTAAAAGGAACCAAACTTTTGTCTAAGAGAAACAACAACGAATAACCAAACTTTCGTCTAAGAGAAATAACAACGAATAACCAAGACATATTCATCCCTTGAAACTTTGGGAAGAGCTTGGGGTTACATAAATATCCTCGAGGCCTCTTGAATCATGGAAGCTCACCAGGTTTGTCCAATTAACCAAAAAGTCAAAGATATACTAAAAAAAAGTAACCTTTTATCTTTGAGAACCACGATTAACAAACACATATTCTCATCCTTGAAGCTTGGGGGAGAGCTTGGGGTCACACAAACATCCTATAGGCCTTTCGAATCATCAAAACTCGCTAAGTTTGTTCGTATGACCAAAAAATCTAAGATAGACCAAAAGGAACTAAACTTTCGTCTAAGAGAAAACAACAAAAAATAGCCAAGACATATTCTCATCCCTTGAAGCTTTGGGCCATGCTTTATGTCACACAAACATCCTCTTGGCCACTTAAATCAAGAAAAGTTGCTACATTTGTCCATTTGTCTAAAAAGTCAAGGATAGACTAAAAGAAAGTAAACTTTCCTCTAAGAGAAACAGCAATAAATAATTAAGACTTATTCTCATCTCCTGAAGCTTTGGGAAGAGTTTGGAATCAGACAAACATCCTCTGGGCCTCTTCAATAACGAAAATGTGCTACATTTCTCTGTTTGACCGAAAAGTGAAAGATAGACCAAAAGAAACTAAACTTTTGTCTAAGAGAAACAACAACGAATAACCAAACATATTCTGATCCCTTCAAGCTTTAACGAGAGCTTAGAGTCACACAAACATCCTATAAGCCTCTCGAATTCCAATAACACGCTAAGTTTGTCCGTTTGGTCAAAAAAAGACAAATATAGGACAAAAGGAACCAAACTTTCATTTATGAGAAACAATAACGAATAACCAAGAGATATTCTCATTCCTTGAAGCTTTGGAAAGAGCTTGGAGTCAAACAAACATCCAATAGGCCCCTCGAATCACATAAACTTGCTAAATTCGACCGTTTGACTAAAAGGTCAAAGATAGACCAAAAGGAACTAGACTTTTGTCTAAGAAAAATAACAACGAATAACCAACACATATTCTCATCCCTTGAAGCTTTGGGGAGAGCTTGAGGTCACACAAACATCCTCTAAGCCACTCAAATCACAAGGACTTGCTAAGTCTGTCTGTTTGGCCAAAAAGTTAATGATAGGCCAAAAGGAACTAAACTTTTGCTAAGAGAAAAACAATAAATAACCAAGATATATTCTTATCCTTTAAAGCTTTAGGGAGAACTTTGGGCTACACAAACATCCTTTAGGCCTCTCGAATAACAAAAACTTGCCAAGTACGACCGTTTGACTAAAAAGTCAAAGATAGGCCAAAAAGAACCAAAGAGAGCTTCGGGTCACACAAACATCCTCTAGGCCTATCAAATCACAAAAAGTTGCTACATTTGTCCATTTGGGCAAAAAGTCAAAGATAAACTGAAAGGAACCAAACTTTCATCTAAGAGAAACAATAACGAATAACCAAGACATATTGTCATCCGTTGAAGCTTTGGGGAGAGCTTGGGGTCACACCAACATCCTATAGGCCTCTCAAATCACAAAAAACTTGCTAGGTTTGTTCGTTTGACCCCAAAAGTCTAAGATAGACCAAAAGGAACTAACCTTTCAACTAAGAAAAACAACAACGAATAACTAAGACAAATTCTCATTCCTTGAAGGGTCGAGATTGGGGTCATACAGACATCCTCTAGGCCTCATGAATCATGAAAAATTGCTGCATTTATCCGTTTGACCAAAAAGTAAAAAATAGCCTTAAAGGAACTAAGCTTTCATCTAAGAGAAACGCCAATGAATAATCAAGACATATTCTTATCCCTTGAAGCTTTGGGAAGAGCTTGGGGTCAGAAAAACATCCTCTAAGCCTCTTGAATGGCAAAAAGTTGCTATATTTGTCTGTTTTGTGCAAAAAATCAAAGATAGACCAAAAGGAACTAAGCTTTCATCTAAGAGAAACAACAACAAATAACCAAGACATATTGTCATCCCTTGAAACTTTGGGGAGAGCTTGGGGTCACACAAACATCCTATAGGCCTCTCGAATCACAAAAACTTGCTAAAAGGTTTCTTCGTTTGACCAAAAAGACAAAAGATAGACTAAAAGGAACTAAATTTTCCTTTAAGAGAAATAACAATGAATAACCAAGACATATTCTCATCCCTCGAAGCTTTACAAAGTGCTTGGGGTCACACAAGCATCCTCTAGGCTCCTCGAATAACAAAAAGTCGCTATGTTTGTCCGTTTGACCAAAAAGTGAGAGAGAGACCAATAGGAACTAAACTTTCGTTTAAAAGAAACAACGACGAATAAGCATGATATATTATCATCCTTTGAAGCTTTGGGAAAGCTTAGGCTCTTGGCCACTCGAATCACAAAAACTTGTTATGTTTGTCTATTTAACCATAAAGTCAAACATAGACCAAAATGAACCTAATTTTCATCTAAGAGAAACAATAACGAATAACCACGACATATTCTCATCTCTTGAAGCTTTGGGTAGAGCTTGGGGTCACACACATCCTGTAGGCCTTTCGAATTACGAAAATTCGCTAAGTTTGTCTGTTTGCCCAAAAAGTCAAAGACAAAAGGAACCAAACTTTGATCTAAGAGAAAAAAAATAATCAATAACTAAAACATATTATCATCCCTTAAAGCTGTGGGGAGAGCTTGGAGTCACACATACATCATCTAAGCCTCTCAAATCACGAAAACATGCTGAGTTTGTCTATTTGACCAAAAAGTCAATATAGACCAAAACAAACTAAACATTCGTCAAAGAAAAACAACAAGGAATAAGCAAGACATATTCTCATCCCTTGAAGCTTTGGGAAGAGCATGGAGTCACACAAACATCCTATAGACTTCTCGACTCAGAAAAACTCACTAAGTTTGTCCATTTGACCAAAAAGTCAAAGATAGACAATAGGAACTAAACTTTCGTCTAAGAGAAACAACAACGAAAAACTAAGACATATTCTCATCTGTCAATGCTTTGGGTTGGGCTTAGGTCACACAAACATCTTCTAGGCCTCTCGAATCACGAAAACTCGCTAAGTTCGTCCATTTGACAAAAAAGTCAAAGATAGACCAAAAGGACCTAAACTTTCGTCTAGGAGAAACAACAACGAATAAACAAGGCATATTCTCATCCCTTGAACCTTTAGGTTGAGCTTGGGATCACACAAAAATCCTCTAGGCCTCTCGAATGACGAAAGGTTGCTACATTAGCCTGTTTGACCTAAAACTTAAAGATAGACCAAACAGAACTAAACTTTCGTCGATGAGAAACAATCACGAATAACCAAGACATATTCTCATCCCCTGAAGCTTTGGGAAGAGTTTGGGGTTACACAAACATCTCTGAGGCCTCTCAAATCATGAAAACTCACTAGATTTATTTGTTTAACTGAAAGGCCGAAGATAAGCTAAAAGAAAGGAAACTATCATCTTAGAGAAACAACAACGAATAACCAAGATAAATTCTAATCCCTTGAAGCTTTGGGAAGAGCTTGAAGACACACAAATATCCTCTAGGCCTCTCGAATCATGAAAACTTGCTAAGTTTGTTTGTTTAACCAAAAAGTCAAAAACAGAACAAAAGGAACCAAACTTTCGTCTAAGAGTGATAATTGAATTTTATCACACTTAATTGTTGCATTTGATTAATGATTTTTAGGGCTGTTTAGTGTGTAATTAATGGTTTTTTGATCTAAATTTGGACTTTGGGGTTTTAATTGGATTTAATTCATTTTTCGTGCTAATTTTTTAGATTTACATTGTTCCAGTATTTTGATCATAACTTTTGTTTTAGGTATCCGATTAACCTCATTCTTGTTTTGTTTTGCAGATAACTCAAAGAGCTACAAATGGTATTAGAGGCTTGAAGGCTAAATTCGAACAAGAAGGTAGTCAAAATTGGAGCCAAAGTCTGTCACGGAATTCTAGAGCTATGTTTAGTTAAATGGGCTTAACTTTGTAATTAGGAGTCCAAACTACATGGGTCCAAAGCAATTAGTTATGTTTTAATTTGGGCCGGTTTTGGAGCCCCTGACTCGGTTTAGTTTTAGGTTTAAATAGCAGATTAGGGCAACAGGAACAGCAGCTTTGATTTTTGAGAAATTTCAGATCTAGCGCCTCTCTTCTTTTCTCTCTTTTGTTCATCTTGTTCTTCTTTTTCTTTCTTTTTTGTTTTCTGTTTGTGTATATCCATGGTAGGCTAACTTTCCGTTCAATGAACCCTTGAATTGAGGATTCTGTTATTGAATCCAGAGGACCCGTGCTCTCCATGAATTGGATCTGTTTCTCTTCCCCCTTTACTCGAATTGAGCAACATGATTGTGTATATTGAATCTGAGCGGATGAGGTTTGTCTATGATTTCTGAATTTTGATCATCCAGGGGAAGGGATTAAATGTTAGATTTAATATTTAGGTTGATTAACCCAAGGGATTTAAAATCAAAATAGGTTGAAGTGAACACTGTGTGATGGCATGAGTGAACGCGCCAAGGGTTTGATTAAATGCTAGGTGATTGTCTAGTAGAGAGGGTTCCTATATGAATGCAAGGATTCCAATTTGTTTAGGGTCAACCACGAAATTTAGTAATTCTTTGTCCAGTGACGGATGTCCTTGAAACCTCAATTCTGGGTTGGTTGATTGCTTTTATGTTGTTAATTTCATTTTATCTCTTGCTCTAATTTCGTTTTATATCTTGCTTTAATTTCAATCGAATTAAAACCCCCCCTGTTTATTGTTCTGTTTTTCAATTGAGTAATTTAGTCCTATGCAAAAATTCTTGGGAGACGTACAAATTTCTTTATAAGCCTGGTTAATTTGAGTGAGTTCGACAGTTCACGTCAAATTTTACTGTGGTGGTCCCATAATTTTTAAAATTCATTTGATAGTGTTTCTGATTTTATTTTGACTAATTTCTTAGTGTAGTTTACATATTTTGTATGCTGTTAGTGTTTTTGCCTGTTATGCCTGATGCTGTATGACTAGGAGTAGTAGCAATGCACATGACCTGTTTGCTTTTGATCTTGAAATAGAAAGAACATTGCATGTTGCTAGAAGGACTTCTAGGCTAAGTCATAGGATTGTTACTGAACTTGATCCTGAGTCTGAGCATATTCAGCATATTGAGCATTCTGATTCTGTTCCATCTGTTAGTTTTCCTAGTTCTTCTAATAGTGTAAATTTTACTTATTCTAGTGGTAGTTTCATTAATTCTGAAAGCATGGATAATAGAATTTTAAAGGAACTGGCTGTACCTGACGTTAACTATCAACCTTTGTGCATCCAATATCCTGATCTTGATGCTGACTTTGAGCTTAAATCTGGTCTTATCCCCATTTGCTTCCCAAGTTTCATGGTCTTGTAGGTGAGGATCCAAATAAGCATTTGAAGGAGTTACATGTGGTTTGCAACACAATGAAACTACAAGAAATTGATGAGGAGTAGATTAAATTGAGAGCTTTTCCTTTCTCTCTAGATGGAGGAGCTAAGGACTGGCTGTACTACCTTCAACCCTCATCCATTGGAAGCTGGAACGACATGAAGAGATTATTTCTGGAGAAGTTTTTTCCCAGCCTCAAGAGCCACTGCAATCAGAAAGGAGATATGTGGCATAAGGCAAGCAAATGGATAGAATTTGCATGAATACTGGGAGAGGTTCAAGAGGCTATGTGCAAACTGTCCACACCACCAGATATCTGATCAGTTGCTGGTAGTATACTTCTATGAAGGCATGTCACCCATGGACAGAAATATGGTATATGCAGCCAGTGGTGCAGCTTTAGTTGATAAGACACCTGCTGTGGCCAGAAAAATTGGTAGCAAACATGGCAGCTAATTCCCAACAATTCAGCACTAGAGCAACCAGCAGTGGGGTGTTCTCAATTCAAGCGCCCCTAGTCTAATATCACAGTGCCCAGAAACCAGCAGTAGTGTCCAGTGCAGACCACCAGAGACTGGAAAATAGACTAGACGAATTGACCTCATTAGTAAGACAATTGGCAGTGACACAAACAGTGCAATCTCCTACTCCATAGATAAGCAGACCATGTGGTATCTTTTCTGATCCACTCCACCCCGCTGATGCTTGCCCAACTCTGCAAGAGGACACCTCTCCAGACCAATCAGTAGCTGCAGCAGGAGTCTTTCCTGGAAAGCCACAATATCAGCAGCAACACAATCCATTTTCAAACACTTATAATCCTGGCTGGAAAGATCATCCAAACTTAAGGTGAAACCAGAACCAGAACCAGCAGAATTTTTCACAATACCAACATAGGCAGTTTCTACAGCACAAACAGAATTTCCAACAGTCTGCACCTCTCCAGCCAATGTAACAACAAACCACCAGTGCAACAGCAGCCACCAGCACAACAGCAGACCAGTAGTGGTCCTTCACTGGAAGATTTGGTGAAGCAGCTTGCAACGAACAGTTTGCAATTCCAGCAGAGAACTGAATCTTTCATTTAGAATTTGCAAACTCAGATTGGGCAGTTAGCACAATCACTGAACCAGCTCCAACCCCAGGGATCTAACAACTCTCTTCCTTCACAGACAATTCCCAATCCGAAGGGGAATGTCAGTGCTATATCCCTAAGGTCTGGCAAGCAACTAGAAGAGCCCAAGCAAGCTGCAGTTGAGGCTGAACCGACCCAAGAAAAGGAGAAGACTGATGCTAAGAAAAAATGAAACATTAAAGCAAGGCAATGATGAGTTTGAAACTCCCATCCCTCTACCTTTCCCTCAGAGAGCCCTTCAATCCAAATTGTTAGCAGAGAAAGCACAAGAGAAGGAGATCCTAGAGACATTCAGAAAAGTTGAAATCAACATCCCTCTCTTAGATGCGATCAAGCAGATTTCCAAATATGCCAAATTTCTGAAGGAGTTATGTACCAACAAGAGGCGACTGAATTGGAATGAGCGAGTGAGCTTGAGCCAGAATGTGTCAGCACTCATCCAGCCCATGCCTAAGAAGTGCAAAGACCAGGGACATTTACTATTCCTTGCATAATTGGAAATTCTAAATTTGATGATTGCATGTTAGACTTAGGTGCTTCCATAAATGTCATGCCTAAATTTGTTTATAATTCTCTTGGTCTCGGTTCTTTGCGTGCTACTTGGTGTTGTTAACCAGTTAGCTAATAGGAGTAATGCTCACCCTGCTGGTCTGATTGAGGATGTTTTAGTTAGAGCAAATGAATTAATATTCCCTGCTGATTTTTCCATTTTTAGAGATGGAGGGTGAATCTCCTAGCAGTGGACTCCTGATTATTCTCGGGAGGCCTTCCTTGAAAACAGCTAGGACTAAGATAGATGTGCATTCTGATACTCTTTCCATGGAATTTGGTGATAATATTGTGCATTTTAATATCTTTGATGCCATGAAACATCTTAGGGAAGAGCATCCAGTTTTGTGCATTGATGTGGTTGATGATGTTTATGCTGAATAGTGTGTTGATTATCCAGATTTTGCATCTGTTAATGACGCTGTTGTTTGTGGTTGTATTGATAATGAATGGTGCCCTATTTGCACTGATTTTTCATACTTTTCGAGTTTTTGTGATGCACTATACAGTGATAGTGATTCTGATTTAATTGGTGATTCTGACTTGCCTGCTGATGTTAATTCTGACGTGAACATTGTGCAGTTCGGGCAAAGTTATGCTTTCTGGAATTTATTTTCAAGCACTACAGGTTCAACTGATGTACATGCTGCAAAATTGGTGCAACCCACCAAGCTTCTTCCCTCTACTGAGCAGCCGCCTAAGTTAGAGCTGAAATCTCTGCCTGATCACTTAAAATATGCCTTCCTGGAGGAGAATGAGCAGCTGCCAGTCATTGTGGCAAGAAACCTTCTACCTGACCAAGAGGAGTAGCTGCTGAGATTATTTTGAAGGAAAATAAGAAGGTGATTGGGTGGACTTTAGCTGACATTGTTGCCATTAGCCCTTCTATGTGCATGCATCGAATTTCATTGGAAGAGGGTGCTAAGCCAGTGACTCAACCTCAGAGGCGCCTGAATCCCCTTATTCTGGATGTGGTAAAGAAGGAAGTGACTAAGCTCCTGCAAGCTGGCATTATCTACCCCATCTCTGACAGCCAGTGGGTCAGCCCAGTTCAGGTAGTTCCCAAAAAGTCTAGAGTGACTGTAGTGGCTAACCAGAAAAATGAGCTAATTCCCACAAGAGCTCAGAACAGCTGGTGAGTACGCATAGACTACCGAAAGCTCAACCAGGCCACCCGCAAGGATCACTATCCTTTACCCTTTATTGATCAGATGTTGGAGCAGTTAGCTAGCAAGTCTCACTATTGTTTCTTGGATGGCTACTCAGGCTACTTTCCAAATCCAGATTGCACCTGAAGATCAAGAGAAGACTACCTTCACATGCCCTTTGGAACATTTGCATACAGAAGGATTCCCTTTGGACTCTGCAATGCGCCTGGAACCTTTCAGCGGTGCATGGTAAGCATCTTTTCTGAATTTTTAGAGGATTGCATGGAAGTATTTATGGATGATTTTACTGTGTATTAGTCTTCTTTTGATGCATGCTTGGGTAGTTTGGCTAGAGTCTTGAATAAATGCATTGAGACCAATCTTGTGCTGAACTTTTGAGAAATGTCATTTCATGGTTGAGTCAGGGATAGTTTTAGGACATATAGTGTCTAGAAAGGGTATTGAGGTAGATCCTGCTAAGATAGATGTTATTACTGCTTTACCTTACCCCACGTCTGTGCAGGAAGTACATTCTTTTCTTGATCATGCAGGATTTTACCGGCGCTTCATCCAAAACTTCAGCAAGATTGCTCAGCCCCTGTCCAACCTTCTGCAGCACGACACGGATTTTGTGTTTGATGATGCGTATAAGTCGGCCTTTAATTATTTGAAGCGCTGCCTGACCACAACTCCGGTGATCCAGTCGGTAGATTGGTCTCTTCCATTTGAGCTGATGTGCGATGCCTCCAACTATGCTGTTAGTGCAGTTCTTGCTCTGCGGGTCAATAAGGCCCCTCATGTCTCTGCCTAGTCTAATTACACAACCACTGNTGCTCAGCGGGTCAATAAGGCCCCTCATGTCATTGCCTATGCCTCCAAGACTTTGGATTCTGCCCAGTCTAATTACACAACCACTGAGAAAGAACTTTTGCTATAGTTGCACTTGATAAGTTGAGGTCATATCTACTAGATACTGGGTGATTGTCTTTTCTAACCATGGCCTTAAGTTTCTTTGAAAAAAGCAGATGCTAAGCCTCGACTCATTCGGTGGATATTGTTGCTCTAAGATTAGACATTGAGATTAAGGATAGAATGGAGCGAGAACTGGGTAGCTGATCACTTGATCGGATACTCACCATCCTTCTGACCTCTCCATTCGGGTATTTTCCTGATGAGCAGCTTTTATAGCTGCAAGGTAAGCTTCCATGGTATGTTGACTTGGTAAATTATTGGTGCTAGTGTTTTACCTGCTGATTCCACTAGGCCAGACTCTGAAATTGAAAATGAAATCTAAATACTATTTGGGATGACCTTATTTGTGGAGATTCTGTAATGACCAAGTAATTAGGAATGTGTGGCCTAATAATAAGTTCCATTCCATTTTACATTTTACCATGCTTCCTGCCTGTGGTGGTCACTTTGGACCCAAAGAACTGCTAGGAAAGTGTTAGATTCTGGTTTATTTTGGCCTTCCTTGTTTCATGATCATATCTGTTTTGTAAGTCATGTGAGAACTATCAGGTAGGGAGTATTTCCCATAGGCATGAGATGCCCAACAACCTATACTGTTTGTGAAGTTTTTGATTTGGGGTATTATTTTATGGGTCCATTTCCTGTTTCCATGGTTTTACTTACATATTGCTGGCTGTTGATTATGTCTCAAATGGGTTGAGCTATTATTAGTGACCAGGGCTCTATTTTTTAACCGAAGCATGGGTGCTTTTATTATGGAGGTATGGAGTGATTCACAAGGTTGCCACAGCATACCACCCACAGACAATGCTAAGCTGAAATCTCGAACAGAGAGATTAAGCAAATCCTTCAGAAGACTGTTAACTCTAACTGGAAAGATTGGAGCAAGAGGCTAGATGACGCTTTGTGGGCATATCGGACTGCTACAAGACTCCGATTGGGATGTCTCCCTATCGGCTTGTCTTTGGTAAGGCATATCATCTTCCGGTAGAGTTGGAACATCAGGCATATTGGGCCATTAAGTAATGCAACATGGATTTGGCCCAATTGGGGGTGGAG
Source organism: Castanospermum australe (assembly GCA_019955255.1). Taxonomy (NCBI): domain Eukaryota; kingdom Viridiplantae; phylum Streptophyta; class Magnoliopsida; order Fabales; family Fabaceae; genus Castanospermum; species Castanospermum australe. The sequence continues at coordinate 37,820 of NSJW01000583.1, read as the reverse complement.
AGGAAGCTGCAATTCCAAGAGCTGGAAGAGCTTAGATTGGATGCCTATGAGAGTTCGCGTTTTATACAAGGAAAAGACAAAGGCATTCCATGATAAGCAAATCCTGAGAAAAAGAGTTTGTTGTGGGCCAGAAAGTTCCTCTTATTTAACTCCCATCTCAAATTTATGCCTAGTAAACTTAGATATAGATGGGATGGTCCTTTTGTGATTACTAATGTTTTTCCTTTTGGTGCAGTGGAACTGTGTGATGAGCGGACCAGAAGGACTTTCACAGTGAAATGGACATCGCCTTAAGCATTTTTATGAGGGACCCTAGCAGCAGTTTGTGGAGGCAGAGATTATTACGCCTTTCTGATACACCATTTTGTTGTGGTGTGCCTGGCATTGTGTATTGAGCACATATTGCCTCTCTTTTCAAGGATTTAGCAAATGGACCCCGGATGTTGTCCGCTTTCATCATACCTTCCATAATATTCTCCACCCTATCAAATCTGACAATTTCACCTTTCTGTCTAATTGCCTTTTCAACTTCATCAATGTAAATCTCTAAAGCATTTACAGCCTGAAATTATCATGTGTAGCAAATAGACATAACCATAAACGTGAATAATCATCAATGAAGGTGATAAAGTATCTTTCTTTATTGAAAGCGTTAACAAAAAAAAAGGCTTACATACATCAGTGTGTATAAATTTCAAAGAAGCTGAGTGCTTCTTGTGGCTCCTTTCTTTGTGTTTTTGTTTGTTACCTTTAATACAAATCCACACATACATTCAGATCAGTAAAATCTAAATCCGGAAGGATTTTCATTCTTTACCAATCTTTTCATTCTTTCTTTAGAAATATGTCCTAACGTTTATGCCACAAGTAAGCAGAACATTCAATTCATTAAACTACGTTTAGTACCAACATTATGATGCAAAGTCATAAGTGTTTCAGCATAAAATTATCAAGACTCAACTTATATAATCTATCACATAATGTACCATTACCAATCAAGTGATTATGTTTGAACAAACTGAAACTACCACAACCAAAGTTAAAAGAGTATCCAGCTTTATCAAGTTTGGATATTGAAACTAAATTCCTAGATATACTAGGTACATAAAGAGTTTCAGATAAGTCCAAATGATATTCACTGTCAAGAATCAAATGGTACGTCCCAACAGCTTTCACTGGTTTCACTCTATGCCCATAAAGACAAACTTTTCATTTGGCCTTATGGTTTGGGTTGTAAGGAATCCCTGCATCATATTAGAAATATGAGTTGTACATCCAAAATCAATCCACCAAGTATTATAAGGAACTTCAGCTAAGTTTGATTCAAAACATATATAAGCACTAGGCTTACCTTTCTTTCAAACCAAGCCTTACGTTTCGGGAAATCCTTTTAGAAATGTCCAGTCTTTCTACAGAAATGGCATCTATTTCCATAAGGTTCCTTCTTGTGGATTTGAGAAGAGGAGGCCTCATTGATCCTTTAGGGATCCTTTTCCCTTCTTCTTAAGTTTCTTACCACTTTTCTTTTCAGCTCCTTGATGCTTAACATAATTGATGGAGTGAATTCCCTGGTTCTTGTGTCTGGTTTCCTCCTGAACTAGCATACTATGCAATTCATGCACATTCCATTTATCTTCATGGTATTATAATTCATTTGGAAAGGACCATACTCAGCCGATAATGAGTTTCAGGATGAACTGCACCAGGAATTTTCATGCACATCCATCCTAATGACTTCAGTCTTGCTGCAATGTTTGTCACCTCAATAACATGATCATGCATAGTACGAGATCCATCAAATTTCATGGTGGTCAGTGTACTCATTAGTGTCCCAGCAAGAGACCTTGTCAGCAGTTTGGGAGCACTTTTCCACAAGTTTTCATCATTTCTTTGGCACTTTCAGTTTGTGGAAGAGTTGACTTAATGTTGCTAGCGCTCATTCGTATGTATATCAGACTCAACCTGTTGGATCTTTCCCAGTTTCTATAATGGACCTTTTCCTCTTCAGTGCTTGTAGCAGTAATAGCACCAGGTTTCTCTTCTCTAAGAGTCCAAATCCAGATCCATTAGCCCAAGGTAAAATTGGATTTGCTCACTCCATTCAAAAGAAGTTGAGTCCATTAAAAACTGCAACAGTTGAGAACAACGAATAGGTAGCAACTGGTACTACAAGGAATTAAATTTGAAAACATTAATACTTTGAGTTTATACATATATACACATCAAACATGCTTCACAGATTCAGATACATTTCATACAATGCATATCGATGTTCACCTTTGGGCAATCCATCAATACACAACATTCAATATAATGATGCTAATAGGAATTTCATATAATTTGACAATGATGTATACACTAACTAGAAACATTTATTATTTTTGGATATATAAATAAAACTAATAGTTCACATACATTATCAACAATCATGTCCATTAATTATAAGAAACAACTAATCAACCTTTGGGCGATCCATAAATGCCTTATAATAATAAACTCCAATCTACCCTTAAATCAATAATTATCATATCATTAATAGCATCAAATTATGAGTAATTGGAATATAACTATCATATAATTTAGAATTAAATCAACTTAAAGATTTGACCAATTTGGTGATTAACAAATCTGTCATATATTAATTCTAAAATTCAAACATTTTATAAATAATTAGAGGATATAATATAAATTCATATTTTTTTAAAATACCTAATACATTGGATCATATGGCATAAAATAAAAAAAGACAGAACCATGAATTGCCGAAGCCATGGACTTAAAAAAAAATAAATCTTGATTCCACGAAAACCAAGTGCATGTAAAACGTTGATGTGGAAATGGATATGGTGGATTGATTCCACAAAGCATCAATACTTTCATAACAATTAATTTAATTAAACATAATTCTTTACTTTCGTAGAAATATTAGTGCAGCGGAATTTCAATCAAAATCCCCAATCTTTATAATTAACATTCATACATAAATCCCTAATTTCAATTTTCATAATTAGGGTTCATACATAAATTCTCAATTTTCATAATTAGGATTCATGCATAAATCCTCAATTTATAAATCCCTAATTTTCATAATTAGGGTAACCACAATTAATAGAAAATCATGAATTCCTTAACCTTACTCTGATACCACATGTAAACATAAATTTCATGTAAACATAAATTTTGTGTCACAAGAACACAATTGGAATCTTGGGAATTCATGGTTTTCACATACATTAGGGTTAAATCAATATATAAGTACTAACCTTTATCCATGATACGGAATAAACTTTAGATCTACGAAACCTTCTTGATTATTGAATCTTTATCAATCTCTTCCCTTATCTCTCTTACGCTTTTTTCTTCTTGATGGAAAAATAAAATCAGCGTATCCTTGTGGGTAGAAACTGAATATGGGGGTTTCATTCGAATTTCAAAACCATCAGTTATCGGTTTCTTTCGAATTTCAAAATCATCAGTTATCACCAGGATAACTTTCCACAACCATCAGAAAATCACTCCCATCAAGTGGTTAACAAATCCTTTCCAAAAGCCAACCAAAATTATCGATTAGCCATTCATTAAATCACACATATTTACACATTTTATCCTTTAAACATGAGTCATATGTGAGTTATTTCTTACATATACATAATGTAAATTTTGTTTTTCTGTGTCCGAACCTAATTAATAAAAAAAAAAGAGACAAGAGTAGGTGCTTGGGAGATTGTTCATTAATGATGGTAGAAAAAAAAAACAAGAAAGCCATCTGTTAATGGCATTAAAGGCGAAGATAGGATGGCTTTTAATGTGGCATACTTGTATGGAGATGAGTATACACACAGCGAAGTCTTCTTCTACTTACAAAGAGGCTAATGGAAATTCGCATCGTGAAGTTTCTATAAATAGAGGATTTTCAGGTAGCGAGGCACAAGAAATTAAATACTTCTATGAATGAGAGAACAATATTTGCTAAATCTTTATTTCTTTTCTATTATATTAATAATATTAAGAGAAGTGCTGGTTTATTGTAATATTCTTTTCGTGTATTCTGTAAGTAATTAGAATGCTTTTAAGTTATTATCATATTATCATCTTCTTTTAATTTAATTTTTTAAAAATTTATGATGGTAATCTTATTATAGTTTATATCTTGAAATTGTTATATGCAACATGATTTATGGACTTGAGTTAAATACTCCAACTTTTACATTTCTATATTTTACCGCCCAATTTTATCATATGGAATTAAATATTTTTTATGACATAAGCCTGTCTTGAGCACTTTCATTTATTTCTGTTTATATTTATAATTTTTGATATTTTATCCTATGATTATATGTATGAACTATACTGTTAATATTTTTGATAACATATTTGAGAATATCAGAGACACTAAGAAGAACACTTGATATACCATGATTGATAAATAACCAGAATGTTATGAGATTTATGCGAGCCTGATGCCCAACCAAAAATATTTTGGGCTATAGAATTAGTTGGTTGATGCTCGGATAAAAATAGTTAGGGCTAGAGGTTTAAAGGCTGATGCATATGTTAGCTGTTCTTCTAGTAAAGTCTAAGAATATTCCTGTAAGAAAATACTACTTAATAAGAAATATTTTCAACAAAAGAGAATCCTTATAAATATGAGATTCCTTGAAGAAGGATTTTTTGAAAGAAAGTAATTCCAATATACTAAAATTTGAACTCATTTTTATTGAATATCAAATAAAAGCAATTGAGTACATTTATGATTTATAAATTATTAGTATAAAGTATACTTATATTATTTTTTGTTAGTGGCACCTGAGTTTCCTTATATTCACTGAGTTTCAAAACTCAACCCTTTTTAATATTTCTTTTTCAAAGTCTGATCAAGTATTTTTTGTACCTCTAGTCTAGAGAATTGTTCACTCCTAAAGTAATATAGATTTTTTTTATGAAGATGATTTGAATATGGAGTTGCATTGATTGGGTTATGTCCATTTGTCTTGCATATTTAGTGTCTATAATTTAAATAATTGATAATGAAATTTGAACTATTCATGGGTATTTAAGTTATTTTGATAATATTTTCAAGTATTTGATATAGTTATGTTTAAGTGATTATCGTTTTATGATAAATGGTATTGAGTTTAACATGTATTAGTGAGATTTCAGAGATAAGAATACCTAATCTTTAGCCAATCATATTTCCTAACATTCTGAAACAATGTCAATAGTGAAGCTACGTAAGTTATAATCATAAATTCTGTTTTTCATTGTCTATACACGATCAAACTCACATTGTTTTCACAGCCTTAATCAATGCAAGATAGAACTAGCCTATGTACAAGAAATGTCATATGTAACACCCTCTCCCTTAATGCCTACGTAATTATATGTATGTGAAATTTCACTTTCAATTTGCTAATTAAATTAATTATAGTTAAGTTATATGAGTAAACTCTCTTACTTAACCTTGCTTAAACATAAAGTCTTGCTTGATGATTGTCTTAAAATTAAGTTTAGGGAAAAAGATTGAAAAACTAAATTGAGACTTAAAATTTAGAGAAAAATACCCGGAGACTTGGCTAGCAAGTAACCTAAGAAGTATAGGCTGCATGCATGGGAATTAGAAAAGGGTAAAAATCTCTAAATTAAATACCCTTAGTGAAATTAAGAAAGGTACTTATGAAAATTAATTCTAGCTTAGTTAAGAGAGGTAATTATGATAATTAACTTTAGTTAGAGAAGAAAAATAATAAATAAAAATAAGATAATTTTGCATGAAGTTGGTAGAAAATATTCATTAATCTAGATTCTTATTCGACAAAAAAGAATAATAATGAGAAAAGAAATAGGGATTATTTTGCATGAAATTTGATTGAAAAAATTAAGAGAAAAAATCCATTTATCTTACTCCTTATTGGTTAAAAGATATTTTAGCTGAATATGACATCATTTAACCTATAGAAAATTAGAATAAATTCTAAATATTAAAATTAGTAAATACTAGAAATAACCCTACTTAACACTAATTAATTAGGATTGAACCAATAAGATTTGAAATAGTACACTAAATACCTATAACCCAAACCTAACCTAACCAACCCCTAAAAACTCTAGTTAGGCAACAGCACCATAAGATCCAACCCTCATTATTTATCATTCAGACTTAGAGAAAAGAAAGAAAAACTTGAGAGAGGGAGAAAGGAGGAGAGGCCGAGAAAGAGCTAGGAGAAGAGGGCTTGCATGAAGAGGGAGCTTGGGGAATTTGCTCAAGTACTAGTAGGCAAAGTTGAAGAGGAGATCAAGAGCTCTCCATAGAGCCCACCGAGAAGGAAATCAAGCTTCACATTCAGTTACTAGAGGTAGGGGATAAAGCTCAACCTTTTCTTTTCATTTTCATTATAACCCTTGGCTTAGTAGTATAGATTTGACTCCTCTAAAGTGAAACTCTTAAGTGAAGCTTTCACTTTAGAGGATAAAGTGAGAAGTATTAATCATTGATGAAAAATTAAAGAAGTGAATTTTAACAATATCATAATTTGTTATATTTATACATATATTTATTATGATCTCAACTATTAATTTTCTCATCAACGATTATAAATCCTCACTTTACGGGATAAAGTGAAAGCTTCACTTTAGAGGAGCCAAATACGCGTAGTATAAGTTTCTCCTACGAGTTATGTGGAGTTTTTTTTCCTTGAAGTTGTTTTGTTTTTGTTTATTAAGTTTTGATATTTTCTTCTTGAAGCCATGGACTAGCTACAATTTATGAGTGGCTTTTTTCTCTTGAAGAGGTTGTGGAGTGGTTTTTGCTAAGTTTTGATGTCTTTGTTCTGGAAGCCTTGGCCATAATAAGAAAATTTTGGTAAATTAAGCCATGCAAACCAAGAATAAAACTTAGAAAATATTCATCTTAATCACTTGAACTTAAGCTCAATCTTGTAAGATTGAGGTGTTGAAATAATGAAACCAAGACCTTAGAGTAAGGTGGGGTGAACCCAAGCCTATACTTCTCTTCTAGTTTTCAATTTCAGCCTACACTTGTCACTTGATCGAACTCTGTAAAACACAAACTTGAGCGTTTACTACTTTTTTTTTTTTGGTAGTAAAGTTGTGTTTGCTTATCGGGCGTGTACCCTGATTTTTTTGTCTATAAATATGTAAAAGCGAACAGAGTCAAACGAGAAGCAGAGGAGCTACAACGAGACCAGTGCAAAGTGCGGTGTGGCGATAGGTGGAGCAGGGCGAGACAGTGGATTCGTCATGTCTGAAGTTGGAAACCTGGGTTGCGTCGTGGTGGCCGTCGATGGCAGCGAGGAGAGCATGAACGCATTGACATGGGCGCTCCAAAACCTCAGGCTTCGATCACCTGCACCCGATTCTACCACTGCTGGTTCTTTCGTCATCCTTCACGTCCAATCGCCGCCGTCCATCGCCACGGGCCTCAATCCCGGCGCCATCCCTTTCGGCGGTCCCAGTTCAGTTCAATTCCTCTTCTTCGATCCTCCCTTTACTGCTGCCTGCTAGTTGTTTGATATTTGTCTCGAATCAAGTTTGTTTCTGTTTGGTTTGATGATCACGGTCCATGGTTGATTTGAGCAGGTGACCTGGAAGTTCCTGCTTTCGCTGCAGCCATCGAAGCTCACCAGAAGCGCATTACCGAGGCCATACTTGATCACGCTTTGGGAATTTTCTCCGAATTGAATTTGAATGTAGGTTTTCATTTTATGCTCTCTCTCGCATGCGCAATTTTACTGCCTTTTTCTTTTCTCCTTTTCAAATAATCATAATAAAGCGTTTCATATCAGTATGTATCTATTATCATGATGCCTTTCTACGTTGTTGGTGATTGTTCAGGTTATCGTTATTATGATTGGCTTCTTTTTGCCGCAAAAGGTTCAAACCGTATGGAATGGTGAATTGGGGTAGGGAATGGGGTGAGGGATATAGGGGATGGTGAACAACTAAAAAAAATGGTTAAAAACAAATCAGATTATCTCAATTTTTTCCCCTCTCCAAAGTAGTTTTTTTTTTTTTTTTCTTTCCCCCCCTTTTAGTCGAGGGTTACAGCAATCTTGCCCATCTCTGCTGCCTTCAGCATAGCGTGTACTGTACAGGCACAACATCGAGTATAGTCTCTATTCTTCGAATTTTACCTTCGGCTGAGCTGAGGAGCTCTGGCAAGTGTTATAGTATGAAATTGGTCATAGAATCTTAAACAAAATGACAGTGAAGGACACACCACCTTTCACAGCAAGCTTTCCATCTCAAGATATTGTCATCTATCTTACTGAAGTCTGTTCTCACCGGTCCTGGTTTAACCATAAAACCGCTGGAGCAGTTAGACCTGTAAGAACCGTTGAAAGCCGGCAAGAACCAGGTAAGACCATGTTAAAAACCAGCTGGTTCACTAATATGAAAAAAAATGGGCAGGTTCCGTTCCTTGCTTCTGCGTGCACGGTGCGTATTGTGAAGAGGCAACACAGACGTGTTTGGCTTTCTGCCTTTGGCATTTGGGGTTTTCAATTTTCCATTCACTTGGTTGTGGACACCCGGCAGTGAGGTCTTTGTTTTCCAGCGTCTACTTCTATATATCGTGTTTCCTTCCTCAGAATGGAGAGAAGCACAACAATAGCTCCTCTATCATTGTCGATTTTGAAGACTTCGAAAAGCTGTGCTTTCCAAAGCAAAGCCAATAAAATTTTTCCTGCTCTTAAATTCCTTTCTGACTTTGCATTAGCCAAGGTCCAAGGGTTAAAAAAACTCATGTTTCCAAAACAGTTAATAAAACTTGTAACAGACAAAAGTTTGCCAGTGATTATTCGTTGTCACTGCATTTACAAGTGACTATATATTTCTTGACATATTTTAATTTTATCAAATAATATTGTTAATTAATATTTTTATACTTAAAAATTATGATTTAATTTTTATATACTATCACTATAAAATTTTAAATTTTTTATAACATCATTTAATTATGTATTATCTCAAATAAACAGGTGATTGCACCCAAAATATAAAATAATAAACAGGTGATTGACAAATTATATGGATAACAATATATAATTTATTTTAAATATATCTGATTGAACCCGTCGAACTTGTTGAATCATGAGCCACTCTCATCTTCAGTTTTCCGGTTGAACCCATTTTTAAAACATTGAATAGACTTTTTTTTTTTTTACTTGTGTCAATTCGGTTTGAATGTGATTTGCCCGAAATATTTTTCATTCATTGTGCTTTTGGCATTAGAGGTTGATCTTTCCCTATCTATAGCAGGTCAATGTCAAGACCCATGTAGTTGTTGGGGATCCAAAGGAGAAGATTTGTGAAGCTGTACAGAATTTGCATGCTGATTTGCTTGTGTTGGGGTCCCGTGCTTTTGGCCCTATTAAGAGGTACAAATTAACTAGTGACAAGTATTGATAATAGCCAGAAATTCACATATGAATTTGCTTAGCACATGACATACTTTAAGGTTGTGAGCCTGATTAGGACGGCATATAGACCTGATAAACAATCTGGATGATTTTTTTCCTGTATGAGAATGTTAATAAGTGCAAGACATGGTGACCCACTGTGATGCTGAGGAAAGAACTTGGAATTTTCACACGTACATGCAGTAATGCTTTCCAATAAAAGGTTTCCAATTTGTCGGCAATATGGAACTAGCAAATAGCAATTAGCCAATTAGAGTAGAATGATGTCATGATCCTTGCTGATATGCCAATAAACTTAAAAGTCTTCAATATTTTACTTAACAAGACTTCTCAACTAGTCTGTTTTATGTTCAGCTACAGTCAACTTTCTAAATATATATATTCTATGGATATTGGACTAAAATCCTTTTTTTTTTCCTTTTTGGTTCTTGTTTCAAACAATTTGAATTTTGAATTAATAAATTTTTATGAATTTGTTTGATATGAGAAGAAATCATTAAGAGAGAGACTAGATATACAAGAAATTATGAATTTGTTTAATATGAGAAAAAATCATTTAAGAGAAAAACTCTGCGGACAGGCAACACATAATACTTTTTTTTTGTTTTTTGGTCAACAGGATGTTCCTGGGAAGTGTTAGCAACTACTGCACCCACCATGCTCAATGCCCAGTCATTATTATCAAGGGAAAGGACAGTGTCAACAAGAGAAACTAGGTATACTTTACTATGCCATCATGACTCTTATAAGAAGCTCTAGCAGCATTATGCATGCCCCTTAGATTGTTTGGGATTTGAGAGAGTACCCTAGTTAATTTTGGGTTTTGGCACAAGAACTGAGGGGTCTATCTTTTCTACACTTGTCAATCAGGCTAATTAGTGTGGACAATGGACAACAATTTTGAATTTTTGATTTCTCAATAGAGCTTGTCAAGAACCAACTCTTCTAAAATTTTAAGCTGTTAGGTGGAAGCACGTGAATGGTTTATATCTCTAATACACCCCCCTCACACGAGCCCTTTGGGCTTGTGATAGGAAGTGGAAGCAGAGATTGAATATTTTCAAGAAACTAATAGAGTTCCTTCCTCTCTATTGATATCAGTGTAAATTTGGAGAACTTAGGACAGAAAATAAAGGAAAACACTCAGAAAATAGTAAGGAGATGCAGGTACAATGTCCCACTTCACTCACAATTTTTCCCTCTCTCTCTCCCTCCCACTTCTCTCCTGTTATTTTCTCAATCCTAATAGAATTTCCTCTCTCCTAGCCCACCTACCACGTGTACAGGTGGTTACAAGGCATGATCCCATAATCATTTTCTCCCGTCATTACCTTTTCAGCTGTAAGAGTCAGTAATTCCTTACCATCCTGATAGTGCATTTTTAAAACAATTTTTCAGGGATTGATGGGTAAGGATGAGAGCGACTGACTGTGATATTTTTGTTTAACCAGTCCACATGTTTGAGGGCCCAGGATGACCGATATAATTTGGGCTATGGAGTCCGCTTACAAAAGTTGACATATGCCCAAAAAGAGAGGGAGAGAGAGGGAGAGACCTTGTTAGGTCTTGGTATTGTTAGCTTGTCGTCGAATGGGGAGTCGTGCCACCGACAACCAAGGAGGGAGGGAAAGGTAAAGCTGGCGGAGACCCCAGCATAGAGTAACTGCTCGAGAAGGTCAATGAGGTTCCAACTTGTACACCCTCGTAATGGGTGGATGCAAGGTTTTAAATTGCGGTTGTGGTTGCATTGCAGCAGTTGCTGTTGGCTGGACTGATTCTTTGGATCTTTTAATATATACGCAATAATCTTCGTCAATTTTGACAAAATTATATTTTATTACTGCTTCGTGAAAGCGTATATACCACTGTCTTGAAGATTGCTTAAGGCCATATATCAATCTTAAAAGTCAACATACCTTTTGTTCTTGGCCTTCTATTATGAAACCAACTGATTGTTTCATATAAATTTCTTCTTCTAATTCTCCATTTAGAAATGCAGTCTTTACATCCATTTGATGTAATTCAAGATCCATACTTGCTACTATAGCTAAGATAAGGCGAATCGAGGCAAATCTCACTACAGGAGAAAATGTTTCTTCATAGTCAATTCCTTCCTGTTGAGTATACCCCTTTGCTACTAGGCGAGCCTTATATTTTTCAATTGATCCATCAGCATTTCGCTTTATTTTGAGGACCCATTTGTTCCCGATGGCTTTGCGTCCTTCTGGAAGATCAACCAATTCCCAAACTTGGTTTAATCTCATAGACTCCATCTCTTCTTCCATTGCTTTCATCCATTTTTCCTTTACAGGGCATGATAGAGCTTCTTCTATGTTCTTTGGCTCTTCCTCATCTAGTGGAGCAACCATGAAAGCCTCCCCTTCTATGTCAAAACGTTTTCGGGGAATGCTTTTACGATTTGATCGTCGTATTAAAAGTTGTTCATCTTGAGCTTCGTTATGCTCATTGGTGCTCCCACTCGGATCAAATAGCTTATCAAGTGGTTGCAATTGAGACTGGTTCATATTTAATTCCCCACTTTTCACATTGCTCCCACTTGGATGTGATGGTATCTCAACGTGTACAGTTAAGGTATTGCCAGTACTTTGATCCAGTGTTTCAAAGAGGAATTGGTTTTCACCAATTTCACCCCATTTAGGAAACTCTGTTTCCATGAATGTGACATCCCTCGATTCAAATTTAGTTTTACTCCCACTTTCCTGCTCACCTATAAACACGTATCCTTTAGAGTGTTCAGAGTATTGTATGAAAATACTCTTCATACCTCGTGCACCTAATTTTTCATATTTGTGTGAAGGAACATGAGTAGAGGCAGCGCACCCCCAGGGTTTTATAAATTCCAAGTTTGGCCGTCTGCCTGTCCATAACTCATATGGTGTGGTAGTTACTGATTTTGAAGGGACTCGGTTAAGTACATAGGCAGCAGTTAACAATGCATCTCCCCAAAAAGAGATTGACAAATTTGCATGTGCCATCATTGACCTAACCATCTCAAGCAGGGTTCTATTCCGTCTCTCCGCAACACCATTTTGTTGAGGAATATAAGGAATAGTTAATTGTCTATCTATTCCTTTTTCATCACATAGTTCTCTGAATTGAGCAGATAAATATTCACAACCTCGATCAGTCCTTAATGCCTTAATTTTCTTGTTTAATTGATTTTTAGCCAAACTCATATATCTTTTGAAGTAACTTAATGCCTCTGATTTATGAGTTATCAAATAGATATGGCTGAATCGAGTATAATCATCTATAAATGTGATGAAATATACAGCCCCATGCCTTGCTCTCACATTCATTGGACCACAGATATCTGAATGGACTAATTGCAAAGGAATTTCAGCTGTAATTCCTTTTCCAAATGGTTTTCTAGATGTTTTCCCTATTAGGCAATGCTAACACATAGGTAAATCTACTTTTTCGATATTACCCAATAAGCCTTCCTTGGCCAATCTACTCATTCTATGTTGGCCAATATGACCAAGTCTAGCATGCCATAAATTAACATCAATATTGTAAGTACTAGAAGATGTAACTAGGGAATAACAAACATTCGCAGAATGTAAGTCATAATCTAATACAATGAAACCATTTAAAAAATATCCTGAGCCGTAAAATGTTGTTCCTAAGAACACATTTACACCGCTTGAATGGAAGTTTATTGAAAAACTAAGTCTAACCAACACTATTACAGAAACTAAATTCCGTAGTATGTCAGGTGCATAGAGGACATCATGTAGGAATAGGGTTCGCCCGTTGCGCATATTCAATTGACATGTGCCAATCCCTTTGACAGCTACTCTCGTGTTGTTTCCTATATAGATCCACTTTGCTCCATGTGGAATACGCCGAAATTCCACAAAGGCATTCCTGTCCTTTGCTACATGGTCGGTAGCTCCTGAATCTTCTTTGGCTCGCGACAATCACGAGCGAAGTGACCACTCTTGCCACAATTGTAGCATTTCACCTTTGACATATTTTTCTTGAAAGGACGCCTTCCTTTCCCAGGTTGGTTATTCCTTGGCCTTTTGCCAGACGAAGATGGACCCTTGCCTTTCCTCTTCTAAGAACCACCACCATGATGCTTGCGCTTGGAGCCCAAAGCTCCTTGTGAGCTAGATCCTGCAAAGTAGATATCACTTTCAGGTTTAGCCACCTGTAGGCGGTCCTCTTCCAACTCAATATGACGCATAGCATCCTCAAATGTCTTGATGTTGTCATTGTGGGTGAGGTGGATTTTCATGTGTTCCCAGCTGTTTGGCAAAGAACGAATCACCGCTTACACTTGTTGCTCATCAGTGAGGACGTGGCCAACATCTCGCAGCTCACTTATCATATTTGCCATATGCCTTAGATGTTGTTTCATTGTCTGGGCATGTGGCTTCTTATATGAATCAAATTTCATGGTGAGCTGTCTCAGTCTCGTAACTGAAGTGCTACCAAACCTAGCAGCCAATGTCGTCCACATATCCCCGACGTTGTCAAAATGTACAAACTCATGATATCATTCTCCATGCTGTTCAGCAATGTAATGCGAGCCGGAGAGTTTTTCTTCTTCCATGCAACATATGCATCTTTGTCACGCCTGTGCTGTCCAGTGGTTCCATATTCAGGTTCAGGCATAACCTGATTCAGTGTCTCAAGAACCTCTTGTTCTTCAAGCACATACTGGATTTTTAATTTTCAGATTTCATAATTGTCGCCATTGAGTTTCTCACCCTTATTCAACTCAACAACAATGTTCTTTGATGCGGAAGCCATTGTATTTGACTAATTAATTCTATATATACATGTACATAATTAATGCCCAATATTTATGCAATATCATATCCAATTATCAATTGCATTAATAAAAATTCTTCATCAGATTTCGAAGCCAAAAGTTCACTTTGTTCCCAATCAAACTTCGAAGATCTAATTTGAAATTAATATTAATACAATTGATTTAAAATGATAATCTTATAAAGTCACCAAAGCTTTAAGATTCCCCACTCAAATAAATATGGATAACACATATGTATTTAGTATAAATCAAAACATATATATTAATTTATCCATAATATAGAAACAGAGAACAAATAGAGCATGTTCAATAATACTAATCTACTTAAGATAGATACATGAAGTAATCCAAAGATAACGTGCAGATAGAATATATTTATCTTTATCGCCTAATCCACATTCTTTTCTTAGGAATAGACTGATAAAATTCTTTAGGTAGCTTGACAGTCATTGTCTCTAACCAAGGGAAAAACTTAACGGATTTCGAAGACCTACGCAACGTGGGATTCATGGATAATACTAAACTTCTCTTAGATCCCTTCTTAATATAAGTTTTCATAAAAGTTACAACTAGCTCCTTATAATATATACGAAAGGTCTATTTTTTTCTTCTGGTTTCCAAAGGTTATCAATCTCCTTTTGCCATTGTTCAGTAAGAGTGTTCCTTAATGCCATCATCCTTTCATATTGAGATAAGGTATAACCGCTGTTTATAACCTTTTGCATCATCTTGTTAACAATTTTAACATGATCCATCATGTTAACATCATCTTTCCATCGATATTCATTCAATTTTCTTTTCCTTTTCGCAAGTTTCCTTACTTCCCTCCTTGTGGGAGTTCTTCTGAACATAACCATTGTAACTGATACAATAAAAAAGAACAAGGAGTTATCGATGGATTTAAGCGAACAGTTAACAAGTTTTTCTGTAACACATACAGACAGAAATAATAATTTCTTCGAATTTAAGATGCAATTATCTCATTAGAAAGGCCTAATTAATTCATAATTTATTACACAAAAATCGTGAGAGAAAAAAAATTCAAATTTTTTTTTCTTTTTCTAAAGAATTTTAACTAAAATAATTCAAAAATAAATATTTCTGATCCTCAAAAAAAAATTATAAAAATCATAAAAAAATCAGAAATTTATTTTTGAGTCCAACAGTGAAAACCGCGTCTCAAAATGAGGTTTCACGCGCCCTCACGCGCCACCAGAACGTGTCTCACGTGCTTCCACGCGCCGTCTAACGAGAGGTGACCGCACGGGGCGCGTGTGTATCGCACGCCACCAGACGTGCCTCACATGCAGCCGAAATGCGACGCGTGAACTACACGCGCCACGTCAACGCTGACATGGCGCTGCCATAATGCCACGTGTCAGTGCGTGATGCTGGACACATGTCGACTTGTGATGTGGACACGTGGTGTGGCGGTTGACGGCAGTTATTACTGTTGTAAAAATGACGCGTCGTTTATAAGTGAAACGACGTGTCGTTTAATGTGGAATCAAAACGACCCGGTTTGACCCGTTATTAAACCTACGCTATTTTTCACATTTTTTGGGCCCTGCCTGAACCAAAATTGATGATTTTTGTGCCCAAATCTCTTGTTTACTAAATTCTAAATTGTTTTATTGCATAAAACATAATTAAAAACACTTAAAACATCATTTTCTGGAGAAATCAAAGTCGGTTTCATTTCTGGAAAAAATGGTGAACCCTACATGTTTGAAGGCTTATATCTCCCTCGTTTCTCATCCAAAATAATGCAAATTATATATCAATGGAAAGCTTGAAATGTCTAGTTTTCATTCATATAATTATTTCATAATAATTCGCAACATATTGGATAGAAAATTTGGACGAACAGGGCATCATGAACACGTTAATGAACAGTTTCCAGAAATCCAAAAATTCACAGAATTCACCAAAACACATGCATTTTCATCATATTTCAACCACGAAAACAATGTTCAGATATCTATAACCCTATGCTCTGATACCAGTGTTGATTATAACTCATATAATCATCATTTCAAGCAAATGGTCCCATACATGGATCAAAATAGATATACTGATCATGTGAAGTATATTACAAGAGAACATACCCGTGAATCCACAGATTGAATGCCTAGAAACAGAGTTTGAGTCTCAAAAACATGGAGAGAATCAGAGAACAAGAGAGAGAGATTGATTTCAGAATGTTTTCTCAACCAACACTATTTATGTCTTTTAGTTTTGCAGACAATATATATATATATATTACATGAATACATGGGGCTGGGCTTAGCCCATCTTGGGTGGCCCAGTCATCCATTCCTTCAATATATATATATAATTATTTATATATTAATAAAATAAATAAAAATTATAAAAATACAAATAAACCAATAATAAAATTATTTGAAACATAAAAAAATAGTGTCATAAAATAAAAAAATATTACATTCATGTAAACAACACAACATTAATTCACATAGTAATATAGCATACAAATTAACCAAAATAAACATAATTCATAATTTACAATCCATATGTTATAAACATTACATTAGAACAGTGGTAATATTTCTTTCATATGGCCTTTTATCCCAAGTTTGAACTAAGGATCTTTTGTTAAAAATTGCAATGTCTCTACTTTATATTAAATATATAATAAGGCCCATTATACAATGAGAGTGCAGTTGGCTTAGTGGTAGAGCTGGCTACCAACTCTCCTGTGACTCGTGTTTGAATCCTGGCAGGACTTTTGTAAAATGTGATTTTACTGAACCGGACCGGCCAAGAGTCAGGTTCCCGGTTGGACCGGCCGGTCAGGTCCGATTTTTAGAAGCTGGATAATCACAACCTCATAACCTTTGTTGGAGAATATTCTCATAGCACAGAAGCAACAAAGTGAAGTTTTGAGGTATCTTACTTCTAAAGTTGATCAATTAATCAATCACTCACAACAAGATGCTTGAGAATCAAATAGCCTAACAAACAAGTTCTTTTTACAAAAATCTAGAGAATTTACAATATGTTTTACCAAGCAATACAGGGCTTGAGACACTGAACCATGAGAACATTTCGCTATCAAAGATAGAGCCATGCAATGAAAAAGCTCCTCAAACTCAATTGAAGATAATGTCTGTAAAGATTGAATTGAACTCCTTTAAAAAGGCCACTCCAAATATCAAAGAAGAGCATACTCCAGAGCTTGAACTAAAAACTCTTCCTCCACATCTTAAAGCATTTTTAGAAAAAGATCCTTTTTTTAATTATGTGAAATATTCATCTGACACATCTATTTGTTTTTATGTATATATTATTAATGAAATTTGCTAGAATTTTCAAGAGGATCCATATGAAGACCCATTTGAGTAATACATGATCCAATCGCAATCAACAAAGAATAAAATTACTTTATTCATGAGTACAAAAGGAATGATATGTGGGAGAAAAGGATGCATGAGTCAAAAGATCTTCATTAACATGCTAACTATAAGCTCAACAAATTAAAGTAAAGGTTTGACTTTAAGCCGAGAAAACTTGATCAAAACCAAAACAAAGGATTTAAGATAAGATCCAAATATTGTATTTAAGTCACTAAAGCGTATTTGTTGGGATCCAAGCGGATAAGGATGCAGGGGTCAAGCTAATGACCTTAAATTAGTGCTTCTTGAGAGACAATCCAAGCTTTTTCTTTCTTTTTTTCCTCTAGTTTCATTAAGTTTCTTTGTTTCTTTCAGTAAGATTTAATTTTGCTTCTTTCATTTATTTAGACACTTCTCAAACTTGATTCTAATACTAAGAATAGCAAATAGGCATAACAAGGGAATGCAAGTGATTCAAGTAAAGGCACACTTCAAAGGGGAGTACCTCTAACTTTTTAAAATTCCTCTCTTGTAATTGCTTGTGATTTGGATTTATACTAAGTTGCTTTTTAATGTTATGCTATACCAAATTGATGTTGAGGACAATGTCAGTTTTAAGTTTGGGGGTGCACATTTTTATTTTGCATCACATTTTCACTTTGCATTGTATGTTACTTTAGTATCTTATTTTTATATTTATTTCTCATTTTTCATTTTTTTTATTTTTAGTTAGTGTTTTATTAAGACGGCTTAAGTACCTCTTAGAATTCAGAGCTTTTGTATGGGGATGTATATAGAGTCGACCATCAAATTTTTTTTTTAATTTCTTTTTATGTCTTCATTTGTGTTTAGCTTTTCCCTTCCTTTAATTCCCCTTTCATTTCAAATACCCTTTAAGACATGAGATTTATTTTAAAAGAGGAAGGATACCCATGATTGCTTTTATGCTTACTTTAGACATTTTTTAACATTTTAATTATGTGATCATTGAACTTTTTTCATTGGATTCGTGAGCTTTTAAGATAGTTTACATGTATGATGTGATTTTTCTATTTGCCTCATTAATCTTTTTTGAAGTTCTTTTGTACCTTTCAAGACGAAGTTCTAAGTAACACTTAATTAAGGAAACAAATTTGGGCTATGTTTAAATTGCATGACACCACCCAAGTACATAAAAGAAATAAGTTTGGGTGGTAAAAATTAAAAAAAAAAAAAAGAGATTGGCTTGGTTGGGATGAGGTGTTTGATGTGTGGTTAGGCGCATGTTCACAAATCCAAATCTTTCGATGAGAGTTTGTGATGTGCGGATTAAATGCACTGTTATTGGTTCAAACCTTAATTGAGTTAATCTATCTATGAATTAAAAAAAAAAAGAACGAAAAACAAAAGAAGAGAAGCAAAGTAATAAGAGCTTATGATCTTTGAATAGGTGTTATCCTAAGATTAGTTGAGGTTTGTATAACGGTTTTGCCTAATGAACATGTGAGAAGCAAGTTGGGAGTTACTGATTGCATATGAATTTATTGGAGAGATGAGTGAGTTCATAGAATTGGTTTGTGTAATGCTGTAAATGTTATATTTTCTTCCGGCCAAATATTAAATTTTTTCAAAAAAAAAATGATAAAATTCATGAATTCAAAACAAAGAAAATAAGCCAATCCCCAAATCTAAAATTGTAGGTATTTTAGGCTACTCTATTTAGCAATTCCATGTGCGCACTCTTTAAAATATTCACATATGCCAGTGTACCACTTTGTTTTCGTCTTTTTCTTAAGCCTCTTTAAAATATTCACATATGCCAGTGTACCACTTTGTTTTCGTCTTTTTCTTAAGCCTCACGCGGCCATCTCGCAGCGAGAGCGGAGAGAGAATCTTTCTGTTACAAAAAGGTGAGAGGAGAGTATACAGGGGGAATTCGGTCACAAAAAACGAAGGGGGCCAAGAGAGAAAAGGAGAGAAAAGGAGAGAAGAGGGAGAAGAGTGAGGAGGAGAGAAGAAAAGCTGAGAGCAAAGAGAAAGCATCTTGAAAAATCACCATGGCACTGCACACTGCATTCTTCACGCACACACTCCTCAAGGTCCCAAAAACAGAGCACAACTCCTGCACTTCACTCACGGCACTGCACACAAGCTCCTCACCTCTGAGCCAGCACACCACGGTTCACACACGCCCACAGCCCTTGTTCTCTCGCCACTTGTGCTTAACCCCACACAGCACCACAGAAGCACTTGCACAGCACCCACTCTGCACCGCCCCACACAATCACCTCACCTGTACTCTCACACACACTCTCCGTTTCTTCACGCACAGAGTACTCACATTTCACCTCCTTTCACTCACCCACGGTTCTGCATTCCTTCAACTCTCTGCAGCATGATTCACCCACAAATCCACACGGATTCACTCACAACATCACCTAAATCACCACTGACACCAGCACTCTCTCCACAGCAGCACTTACTCATGGTCACGCCTCCTCTCACCCCTACAATCAAAACAGCACCTGTATCATAACACCTGCGGCACTTTCATTCACAAGCCTCACCACCAGCATTTCTCACAGCACCCTATCTGCACAGAGCACCTTCCCCTCCTCTGCACACACCACACGGCCTCTCACTTTCACCCACATTACACCAGCACATCCCTTTCCCTCATCTTTACCGCACAGCACCCCATCTACACCCCCCGCACAGAGCACTCCTCACAGCACTGTAACACACCAGCACTTGCACCTTTGCACCGCACCAGCACCTGCACCTGCACTTGCACTTTTACACTTCTCGCGCTCCTCACGCACTCCACATTCGCTTTCTCACATTCGTCACTCCGGCACACGACTCACTCATGCACATGCACGCTCTCTCCCATGTTTTTTTATTTTATTTTTAATTCTAATTGTACATCATTTAATTGTTAATTGTCATAATCTGTGATAGAAAATTTGTCATGATTTGGTATTATTTAAGTATTGTTATGCTTGTTAATGGTTAGTAATTTTGAAATTAATTGATTGTTAGTTTGGGGTTTTGTTTTCATAGAATTTAGTTGGGTGACCATAATCATATTTGTTTTAAGATTTTAATGTGCCAAGAGTTGATCGTTGAAATTAGGTTTAATTAGTGGGCTAAAATAAAAAGTGGGTAAAAGTTAAAATAAAAAATATAAATGATAGTAATAATAAAATAAAATAAAATAATTTTAGATACACAATAATAAATATAATTAAATCATTAATATGAGTCATTTGAGTTGTAACAGCTCGTTGATATGGAAAATAATTTAATCAGAACTTTGTTGTCATGGTTATGCTTCGGTCCAGAAATTAAATTAAAAATAATTTCAAACTCTCTAGCTAATAATTTAAAATTATCAATCAACTAGAAACATTCTTGTTGGGACGACTCTTCTGTCCGAAAAATATTTTAAGATTACTAACGGTCATTGTTGTCGTGACAACTCTTTGACTTGTAAGTGATAAAAATTTTAATTTTAATTAATCATTCTTTAAAAATCATTAAATTTAAATTAGTTTAAGTCATTTAATCAATTAGGGACGTTTTTGTCGAGATGATTCTTCTATTCTAAAAATATTTAAGGATCACCAATGATCATTGTTGTTGTAATAACTTTTTGACTCATAGGTGATATAGATTTTAATTAATCATTAGTTAATTTAGAATAATAAAATTTTAATTAATCTTTAATTAATTAGGGACGTTGTTGTCATAACAACTCTTTCGTTCCAAAAATAATTAAAATCACCAGCGATCAACGTAGACATGACGTCTCTTTAATTAACGGATGATATAAATATTAATAATCTTCTTTAAAAAACAACCAAACAATAGTTTCTTCTTATTTAATCAATTATCATTATCATTATCATTTTTATCAGTAAGTTCTCACATATCATTTTTAATTTAATCAATATCATTAAAGAATTTTTAATTTAATAAATACACAAATCATTTTTTTAATCAATCATTTTTTAAATTAAAATCCTATAGCACACAATCATTTTTTACAAGAACTACGTGGCTTTGATTTTTCATTGCATGTGGAGATACGTAGCATACAAGGCAAGCTAAAACTATAAATATTTTCAATTAATTCTCTGTTTATTTTTATCACTCTTTATTATTTGTATTTTTATTTTTTAGGGTAAATTAAATACATTTTGAGGTCATAATCATTTTTGCACAATTAGCTTTTGGGTAACCGTTTTAGGATGGATTTATTAGGGGTATAGTAAGATTAAGTTCCTGCCTTTTCCTATGCATAATCAGATTCCCGAATCTGATCTCATTTTTCAAAGACCAATTTTTATTAAAAAAGGAATTTTCCAATCATTTTTCATTAAAATGAAAATTGGTGACAACTTTTAAATTTTTGTATAAATTTAATTGCATCTCACCGTGGTGCCCTCTAGGTATGATTTAATAGTTTGGCTACTTCGCTAGGGATATTTGGCGAGTCAAGCTTGTTTAAGTTAGTTGTGCAAATTTTATAATCTCGATGGCATTCGTTTATCCCTTTCACTTGTTGCCTTGTTGTTTGCTTCATTTTTATCCATTATGTTTACAATTATTTCTTGATTGATGTTATTTCTATTTTGAATCTTCTCTATTTTACATATCCCTGATTGTGTACTTATTGTTCATTATCCAGTTTGCCAGTTACATTTTACCTATTATGTCCTGTATAGTTGTTTACACCTTAGGACAGACAACTATTGTTTCTGCTGTATATTTGTTTTGCTTGGATTTTATTTTGCAGGTTAGGGTTGTTTTCTTTTTTAGGTTTTGTACAGGTTTGTATGCTCTTGGCACACACTACACTGACATTATCCTCACACACTTTGAGAAAGACCCTATACTCAGGCCTAGGTTAGAGGAGTTGTGTAGCGGTAGCCATTTTAGACGTACGTCTTGTTCAGTTATTGCGAAAACTCCAACCAAATTGTGCCTTGGTTCATGGATGTCCTATACTTGGTGGTTCACCTGTTGTTGTGGATAGGATCCATGGAATGGGATCCCTACTAAGAAACAAGGGCAATTTGGAAAACAACATCCATTAGATAAAACCCCTTGAAAACCATGCACTAATAGAGAAGCTTATAGATGTCATCAATCCTAAGTCACCGGTTATTAGGACACAATGGGAGCATATCATCTCCTATTTATTTATTCAATGCTTTCATCTTTTGCATGACTAATTTTGGTAAAACCTTAATTCTTTGGAGTTGTTTAGCCCATTAGCATGATATACTACTATTTTTTTTTATGTAGTCATGTTGGTGGGCCAGCAACTTTCTCTTCTTGTTGTTTTCTTAGGATTATCATAATGAAAAAACAAAACAATAAATACCAAATCAAAAAAAGAGAGAGAAAAGAAAGAAAAAACAAAAAAGAAAGAAAAAGAAAAAGCAGAAGAAAAAGAAAAGAGAACAAAAATAAAATATAATAGTTGAATTTCCTCGATACTCAGCATTATTTGCGTCATGCATTATGATAGAATATTACACATGACGTAATTTCTGTCATCATTCATGAAAAAGTAATGACAAAAAAAAAAAGAATGGAAGAATCAAAGAGAATCAAAGAAAAAGAAGAAAGAAAAAATAAGAATTTTCTTTTGAGAAATGGCATTTTTGTAAACACCATTTATGCATATAGTTTTCATATATCATTGTTTCCTTTCTAACAAAATAAGTCATTTCTACAAAAAGGCAAGGTCTACTAGTGAATTGTGGCTCTTGCGCAAGGGTTCGCATTGAGTACTCGTTATGGAAGAGGGTAGAGAGATAGGTGATGGTGGATCGTTTTTTATAGAGAGGATGTCATTCAAGAAAACCTTATAATTGAAAATACAGAAGTATGATACAGAAAGTTTGAAACCCTTAGGTCATTTGCTGAACAAAACATAGCGAATGAGTCTCGGCAGGAAATATGGGAGGATCTTGGATTTGTTGGAGGTAAATGTCCAAACAGATGCCTTGACTGCCTTAGCCCAATATTATGACTCGCTACTCAAGTGTTTCACTTATGTAGATTTTCAGCTTGCTCCTACTCTGGAAGAATATGGGCGGATATTAGATCTACCAATGACATTTGACAGTAAGCCTTACAAATATTTAGGCCACTTTTGTAACACCTACTTATATGATACAGTGTCACGTGCTAATACTTAACTTATACTGATAAATTAAAGACAAGTAAAATTTTTAAACTGAATTTTACATTTTATTAACATGATTGATTATGTAACTAAATACTTACATGTCTGTTAAAATATCAAAATGGTTATTTAAGCTACGTAATTATGTGACTAATTAAAATATTAAATGTTAGTTTGATATCACAATGAAGTAAATAAAATAAAAAAGATATCTATTACTGATTTAAAACCTACGATTATGTTATCACAATATTGAGTAAAATTCCCTTTCATTTGATTACGTGGCATAAAAGAATATTTATTAATAACTTATAACTAATAATTAAAATTATGTAATCATGTAACTAAGTAAATCAAATATTTCCTTTTAAATGGAATATCACGAGTACATGACTAATCTAAAAACATATATAATAATAAATAAAATTATTGATTACGTGACTTGATTTCTAATTGAATTTTCTTATTAACTTTAATTACGTGACTTATGATTTGTATGGATTTATTTCTTATTTTTAACTCAAATAATCTAGTAATTGATCTCATAATAACTTTAAATACTTTTTACTAAATGACACACATTAAAACACATATTAAATACTTATACATAAATTTATTATTAACTATTATTCATACACAATAATGGGTACACATCTTTTTTTTTTTTTACATAGTAATACATGAAATGAATTATATCTAAACATTGTTAAATTAAAACACTATCTTCCAAAGCAACTTACCCTGCTTCCACCTTATTCATCATATAAGCATACACCTTTACCCAAATCCTGTAAATTCTAGAAACACCACATTTGAAAGGGGTGAGAATTATATATTCTCCATAGGGGTTTAAACCATATAAAATGAATTATGAAAACTTTGGTGCTTCCAATTGTATATCATACAAAAAAATGTTTCATGGTTACTGTTAATCATTAAAATATAGATAATTTATAACTAAGTATCTTGCATTATATTTGCTAATAGCCATTTAACTAATTCTAGGCTTTCTATCTTATCTTGGTAAGCACTAGACTTCTTACCAATTACATGCTCACGTGTTTTAACATCATAGGGCTTTAACCCTCTTTAAATCATCTTTACTTATATAGTCTCATATCTTTGGGCATAGTCCCCTTTAATTTTCATCATTAATGACTATTATCATGAGTGAGAGCTCTCCCTTGACATAGGGCGTCCCCTAAATATAAGTGACTATACCATACACTTTTGATGGATTCCACTCAACATATCCACACCCTTTTAGTGGACCATATCCACAAAGTGAACTTTAGACACATGTAAGACTTTCATGGATCATGTTCCTTTGGATCATCTCCATAGTGTTTTCTTTCTCATTTCTTTTCTAGTCTTTCTGGAACACCTCCTTTTCATTTTCTTCTCTTGAAAATCATTTCCAAGCTTAGAATATTTCTTTCACTTTACTTATAGTGAGCATGCAATTGATATAACTATGATTTCAAAACAATTACATATTCTTAGGCCATTCATCAAGCATAAAGCTTTACTATCATAATTTCACTCAATGGCCATACATCATTGACTTACCTTCATTGGCCATACATCTTCAAGCCCAAGGTTTTAACGTCATAATAACATCCAATGGCCACATATCATTTAGATTAATGCTTAATTAACATTTCTTACCTTGAAATCATAACTTGAGTCACACTTAGATAAAAGAGGTTTTCCTAAATCAAAATCCCACAATTTAGCCTTCAAATGACCATTCTTACTTTATCGAGGCTAAACCTTCATAACACTTATCCCTTCCTTAAATAGAATGTCATCTTCTACCTTAATACCTACCAATCCAAGAAAGGACATTATTCTAACATTCTAAACTATCAATTTAAATGTGTATTCTTCTAAGGTTACACTTATTCTTAACCATTCCAAATCACTTAAATTCTTCTTCAAATTAGGTTTACTTCACATTTCATAGAAGAAATTATCAATAACACTATATGCCCTAATATAGCCGAAACCTACCACCTTGATACACCCTAGGCTTTTATTAAATCTCTCTATTTGAAATGTATTAAAATGGCATTGAAGCACACATGTCTCACTCATACTTAAATAACTCATCTATCATTGTTCTTAAACACAATGTGGCAGTGACACTATTTGGGAGATAACATAAGTAGTTCAATTCCTTTAAATCATATGTAAGCATAAAAGTGCATTAATATAGCTCTAAAGTATATAACTCTAACTTACTACTTAATAAATCAAACATAACTTCCATTGAAGCACCTATGGCCATGTACACCAAATGGACATTTTAATGGATTTTCAAGCTATTTATACATAATTAATCATAATAGAACATTAGATCATTATAATAAATTCACAACCATGCATTAATTTACATAGCTACTTGTAAAACCCTACACATGGCCATGAGTTATCTAAGGAGGAAACCTAGCTATTTTAAACCCTTGAACTTAGATATCTAGCAAAACCTCTAAATATCATCAACTATCATTAGAAACTCTTATTCATATATTAAATTATAGTATACCTTTTAATGCCCTCTATGGTCGTGAACCACTCTAGAGAAAATTTATCTATTTTAAGCCTTTAAGGCATAGACAACTACAAGAATATATCTAATAATCACTAATTTACATTTATATCTTAAATACTAGATTCAAGCCCAAAATCAATAAGGAATTCATAATAACTCTAAGTAGGCATCTAAAAGACATCTAAATAAATCACACACAGCATTAAGCTATGAATCAACCATTAAGTATCATAAGAAACACAAGTTATGTAATAACACATATAAACATTCCCTACGCCTACTATAGCCGTATACCTCAAGGAGTGGTTTAAGCCACTTTTGAGCTAATTAAACATGGATAAGCATAGAAATACATCAAGTTACTCTTAAACTTTCATCTATACATATCATCTTGTAAAAATCAAGCCACGATCAAAAGTTACTCATAAAAACCCTAGGTAGGCATTAAAGAAGTAATCAAGTAGATTATACTTAATCAAGCCATAAATCCACATCACTTTGTCATGAATCATCCATATCTAAGTCTAAAACTCAAGAACCCTAGATCTCCATGGATTCAAGAGTACCAAAACTATAGATCAACCATGAAAGCTTAGATTTAGAAAAGGAAAAACTCAAGTTTAAACCCTTACCTCTTGAAGATCAAGACTTTCTAGTTGATTTAGGATTGTTTCCCTTTTTCTTCTCTTTTTCTTCGTCCTTTTCCCTTCTTTCTCCCCCTTGGCCGTAAGCTCCCTTTCTTCCTCCTTCTTTTTTCCTCTCTCTTTTCTTTCTTTTCTTCTCTCTTTTCATTCATGGCCTGCACTTTAGGGAGACATAGGGAATTATTTGTTTGTTTATCATCATTCATCCTATGTTGTTTTATTACGCATCCAATAGAATTAGTGCAAGTTTCCTACTTAGTCATCATAGTCATCATGATCTAGTTATTATTACTCTTTCGTCTTTATTAGGCAATCCAATTAGATTTAAACACTTGTTAGATTTTAATTATTACACTAATGATGACCTAGTTAGAATAGAACTAACTTGGTTCGATTAGAACCAAATAGTAGAAATTAGATAAGGTTTGATTTGGTTTCTCTAACCAAGTCATGATTACTTTCTTTCTAACAATCATGTGTTGCCAAGTATCAAAACATTATTGGCCAAGCTTTCAACCAATCACATGCTTCCACTTGTCACCATGGCCAACTCTTGGCCAATTACATGTTTCCAAGTGTCAAGACCCCATTGGCCAATATTCTAGCTAATTACATAGTGCCAAGTGTCAAGACATTATTGGTCAAGTTTCAAGCCAATCACACTCTTCCAAGTGTCATAACCTTATTGGCTATTTCTTGACCAATAGAATGCTTTCACATGTCACAACCTCATTGGCTAATTTCCTAGCCAATCATAGGCCTCCATATGTCAACATCTCATTAGCCTATTTTCCTCCAATGATATGCTTACACGTGTCATAACATAATTGGTTTATTCTAAACCAATAGAAATTCTTACAAGTGGCACTATCTCATTGGTTCATTCTACAAAAGTCACTTTTCTATTAATTTTGTTATGCAATTATCTTCTAATTTAATTATAAAGTGACTAGAAATAAATTAGTAGACTAAAGAATCAATTTAACTAATCGCTAGTCTTTAACTTTTCACTGGACAGAAATGCCCTTGTTTACAAATCTAAAATTACTAAATTACTACTGTTTAGTTTTCACTATTCCCATTAAGTATTTCAATTGATGCTTAGTTTCCCTACATAGTTTTCAGTACTCTCTTCAACTTGAGCAGTTACATTTTAATAATAAAAGTTAAATAAAGTGAAAAATAGCAATAATTGTTATATTAACTAGTAGGGCAATTAAGGCGATATATTTTGTTCTAAGTTAGGGGGTGGACGTTACAACTTTGCATCCTTACAGACCATTGCAAAAGTGATAAAAGTTAATTTGCAGGAATTAGAGAGCAAGAAGTGGACCGAAGGGGGAACGGAAGGATTATTGAGAAAATACTTAAAGGAGCATATGTGCCACCTTGCTAAGACACAAGACTGGGACACCTTCATTGATGTGTCGGCACTCACTATTTATGGGATGATACTATTTCCTTTAGAAGAAGATGTGATTGACTTTCCCTTAATGGATGTTTTCCTGGCATTGAAATTCAAAGGAGAAAATCTAATACCAATAGTCCTTGTGGAGACTAATGCCACTATTAGTTTTTTCCATGAGAAGAAAGGAAAAAGAATTTTGTGCTGCCTAGCTATGCTTTATGTTTGGATTACAGGGCACATGTTTAAAAGTTCAGATGTAGACACTTGTCCAATCCTAGATTGCAAGACCCTGAGACTTGCCTCACGTAGCATTAAAGAGTGCCTTTTAGAATTCACAAAGCTTAAGGAGGCAGAGCTAAGGTGGTACCTACATTGGTGGCAAGGTGAAAATTTGATATACTCATGTGGAGATTTCCATAACATACCCCTTATCAGCCATAGGGGATGCATCAACTACAATCCTATCTTAGCCATATGTTAGTTAGCATATCCTATGAATGGACCCCCTTTAGAATAAGTAATTTTAGGTTTTTGGGATTGTTATGAAGAAGATGGGGTTTTCAACATGATTCAACGGGTCAGGAATGCATGGAACAAAGTTTTGTGGAAAGGAAGGGAATTAGGGATTAGAAGCATTGGGGCTAAGGATGAATATCGCCATTTGGTCAAAAACAAAGTGAAAGAGATCAAATTCCCATTCCCAAGTTCTATTCCTGAAGGAGAAACTTCGACACTGAGTAAATCTCTCAACATCAGCTCCAATAGCCAATAGAGAAGTGGAAGAGATGGGAGCCAAGCTGGCGAAGGCAAAAAAAAGAAAAGCTAGAGATGCAAAGACAGCTGAATGAGTTGCAACACGAAAATCATAGATTGGAGGTGGAAAACAATGAATTAAGCAAGAGCATTCCTTATGAAGGAACAAATAAGAAATTGAAAACAGGAAATCATAGGTTACTGGTGTAAGTAAAGGTTGTGAAAGATCTTTTAGAAGTAGTGAAACAAGAGTGCAAAGTGCAAAGAAAAGAACTTGACATGGCAATTGCAGAAAACAAGCGGCTAAAAGAATTACTTAAAGATGTTGAGGTTGCTTGTGTCAATGCAAGAGAAGTGATAGTTGAAATGCAATGACAACTCAAGGATAATATGTTAGTCCAGCGCAGTGAACAGGGAAAATTCATCAATTGAAAGTAAAGATAAAGCAGCAAGAAGCACTAATTGATGGATGGATTGATGATTTTTTCTATCAGGCCGAGGAAGTGCAATATTGGAAAAATCACTTTGCTAAGCTAGTCTACTTGGCAAACATCACAATTGAGATGATCATGGGACATTTGTCAACTATAGTGGCGGCAATTCATCTGATCCAAGCACCAATGAAGATTCAACAATTCATACATATGTGTGAGGAATCGGTTCAGCAGATAAGAGAAGAAGCTGCAAAGGAGAATTAGGGGTTATTTGTATATATGATGTTGACAATCTTGTAATGAATCTTGAGATTATGAATGAATGAAATTTAGTTTTCTTGTGTAATATTTGATGCATTTGATATGGATATCGACCATGTGGGATGTTTGTCAACCACAATTTTACTTATACGAACGTGACGTTCTGTTAAATGATTGTGGGAAAGGCTTTCAAATGAAGATGCTCATGCCAAATTAGCATTCAACGTCTAATAATTCACTAATAGACATCTAATTAACAATAGATCACAATAATAATCACAAATAAAAAGAATACATGCATAAATCAATGTGGTAATGACATTAATAAATTTGTTCTTTTTAAATTATGATAAATAGGGAACAATTTTACACCATTGCTCGTCCAAGAAAGACTACGTCTGATTGTAATAATTTTGCTCATGAGCCTTACAAGCTTAGATCAAGAGCAAGGCGGCAAATCATGGCTTTAGAGAGAGATCAAGAAGGAAGGAATTTGAGTAAGGAAATAGATGAGTTGAAATAGAAAATGGAACAAATGATGAGAACCAAATGGAAGAGATGAAAAAGATGCTGGCCACTACCCTGGATAAAGCCAATGGTAATACTGGGATTAGCAATCAATGTGTTATCCCCATAGCACAACCCCACACAGGGACAACCATGCCATATTATCCCTCGGATTTTCAACTTTCCCATGCTTTGAATCAACAAGGGGATAGACCTGCTGTACCAAAATGGAACCAAGCTAGAATATATGGACAAGAATACCCAAGGTATGAGCAACCATTCCTTAATATCTCTCTGAACCATCTTATGAGAGAGGATGCCAAGGAGCCTTTGAAGAATCAGGAGAAAGAAAAGCCAAGAGAGGAGTTGGAGATTAAAATGCAAACATCTTTGCGAGAGTAACTCAAAGTTCTACACGGGCCAAGTCCATATGGCCCTATGGGGGTCAAAGAATTATGTTTGGCACCAAGCATCTCCATCTCTAAGGACTTCAAGATGCCAGAGCTCATCAAATTTGATGGCAGTTCAAATCTTATCATGCATTTGAGGATGTATTGCACGAAGATACGGATGTGGTCAAAAGATGAGAATTTCCTTATTAGTTTCTTTTCGGAAAGCTTGGATGGCGCAACTTGAGAGTGGTACATGCAGTTAAACCAAGCATAACCTAATTGTATATCATTTAATTGTTAATTGTCATAATCTGTGATAGAAAATTTCCCATGTTTGGTATTATTTAAGTATTGTTATGGTTGTTGTTAGTAATTTTGAAATTAATTGATTAAGTATTAGTTTAGGGTTTTATTCTCATAGAATTTAGTTTGGCTTAGTGGTTTGAGACCACAATCATATTTGTTTTAAGATTTTAATGGGCCAAGAGTTGATCATTGAACTTAGGTTTAATTAGTAGGCTAAAATAAAAAGTGGATAAAAGATAAAATAAAAAATATAAATGATAGTAATAATAAAATAAATAAAATAGATAATTATAGGTACATAATAATAAACATAATTAAGTAATTAATCTGAGTCATTTGAGTTGTAGTAGTTCATTAATTTAGAAAATAATTTAATCGTAACCTTGTTGTCATGATGATGTTTCGGTCTGAAAATTAAATTAAAAATTATTTCAAACTCTCTAACCAATAATTTAAAATTATTAATCAACTAGGGATATTCTTGTCGTGATGACTCTTCTGTCCTAAAAATATTTTAGAATCACTAACGGTTATTATTGTCGTAACTACTCTTTGACTCGTAAGTGATATAAATTTTAATTTTAATTAATCATCTTTTAAAAATCATTATATTTAAAATAGTTTAAAACATTTAATCAAGTGGGAACGTTGTTGTCAAGACAACTCTTCTGTTCTAGAAATATTTTAGGATGACAAATGATTATTGTTGTTATGACGACTCTTTAACTCATAGGTGATATAGATTTTAATTAATCATTAATTAATTTAGAAATAATAAAATTTTAATTAATATTTAATTAATTAGGGATGTTATTGTCGTGATGACTCTTCCGTCCTGAAAATAATTAAAATCACCAGAGATTAATCAATTAATAATCAACTAATAATTTCTTCTTAGTTAATCAATTATCATTATCATTTTTATCAGTCAATCCTCACATAGCATTTTTAATTTATAGCCCGTGTGGATACTTTTTTTTCAAAGAAAAGCACTTTTTTACAAAAAAAAGTGCATCAATATATTTTAAAGTGTGTTTGAATGTAACTTTTAAAAAAAGTGAAAGTTAAAAAAAATTACCTCTTTTTTTTAAAAGTCAATAATCTCTAACTTCTAAAAAAAATAAAAAAAGAAGTGATTTTTAATATAATTTAACGTAAAAATATCATTTACCTCTATTAAAAATTATATTTCATATCATGTTTTTTTCCTCCTTGTAAACCCTATTCACATAAACCTTCCTAAGTAATTTTGTAAATTACATTTTAAACAACGCAACTTCAAGTAATTGTGCCCTAATACCTTAAATCAAATTAAGATCTCAATGACTACCACTTAGAGAAAGTAAAATAGAACAATATCAACAACATGTTATTAAGCCTTTGAATATATAATTAGACATGTTTTTATTACCTTACGTTTCATTTTTCATTATACTGTTACTATGACATACTTGAAAACCTCCCCGTCCCTATTATGTTAACCCATTTAATCATATCTTACATATCATAACTCACCATATCTTACATTTGGAAGTTCTTTTCAGTAATTTTGATATAAATAAAGTGCATCTATTCTCTTTTATCTAAACAAACTTAAAAATCTTTTTATTATTTAAAAGTACTCCTTAAATATCGTATCCAAATGTAAAATTACTTTTTCTTAAAAAAAAAGGTCTACTAAAATAAGATATATAAAGAAAAGTACTTTTTTAGAAGCTTATCGAAATGAGCCCTTAATCAACATCATCAAAGCATTTTTAATTTAATCAATACTTAAATTATTTTTTAATCAATCATTTTTTAAATTAAAATCCTACAACACACAATCATTTTCCACAAGAACTACGTGGCCTTAATTTTCTATTGCACGTGGGGATACGTAG
Source organism: Castanospermum australe (assembly GCA_019955255.1). Lineage (NCBI taxonomy): Eukaryota > Viridiplantae > Streptophyta > Magnoliopsida > Fabales > Fabaceae > Castanospermum > Castanospermum australe. The sequence continues at coordinate 4,900 of NSJW01000583.1, read as the reverse complement.
GCACATAAGTTAAGCCAAAATTATAAATATCTTTAGTTAATTCTCTGTTTATTTTTATCATGCTTTGTTATTTGCTATCTTTCTTTTCTGGGGTAAATTAAATACATTTTGAAGTCATAATCATTTTTACACAATTAGCTTTAGGGTAACCATCTTAGGATGGAACCATCTTAGGATGGATGTATAAGGGGTGCAGTAGGATTAAGTTCTTGTCTTTTTCTATGCATAATCAAAATCCTGAATCTGATCTTATTTTTCAAAAAACCAGTTTTTCTTAAAAAGGATTTTTTCAATTATTTTTCAATTAAAATAAAAATTGGTGGCAACTCCTAAATTTTTGTATAAATTTAGTTACCTCTTGTCACGGCTTCCTCTAGGTACGTTGTGACAATCGTGATTTGAATTGATGATTTGTCCTTAGTTATGCATGGATCATGAAATGAGGATCTAACTTTTTTGGTGCTTTGAGAAATTGATTAATGTTGGACATTGCAAGTTAGTCCTTAAGAGCCCGCACTGCATTTCTTCTGATTTCGTTAGATTTTACCTCTCACATGCATTTAGATGTTCCTTTTTCCTTGAGGACAAGCAAATATGCATTTCTTGTGATTTCATTGGATTTTACCTCTCATGTGCATTTTCATGTTTCTTTTTTACTTAAATATTTGCTTGTCCTTAAGCAAAAAGAAACATCTAAATGCATGTGAGAGGTAAAATCCAATGAAATCACAAGAAATGCAAATGCATACTCTTAAATACTAACTTGCAATGTCCAACATTAATCAATTTCTGAAATTGCCAAAAAAGTTAGATCCCTATTTCATGATTGATAATTGAATTTTATCACACTTAATTGTTGCATTTGATTAATGATTTTAGGGCTGTTTAGCATGTAATTAATGATTTTTAGTCTAAATTGGGCTTTGGGCTTTTTAATTAGATTTAATTTATTTTCGTGCTATTTTTCAGATTTATACTGTTCCAGTATTTTGATCATAACTTTTGTTCTGGGTATCTGATTAATCTCATTCATGTTTTCGTTTTGCAGATAACTCAAAGAACTACAAATGGTATTAGAGGCTTGAAGGCCAAATTCGGACAAGAAGGCAGTCAAAATTGGAGCTAAAGTCAGTCACGAAATTCTAGAGTTATGTTTAGTTAATTGGGCTTAACTTTGTAATCAGGAGTCCAAATTACCTAGGACCAAAGCCATTAGTTATGTTTTTAATTTCGGCCAGTTTTGGAGCTCTGACCCGGTTTAGTTTTAGGTTTAAATAGCTGATTAGGGCAATATGAACAGCAGCTTTTGATTTTGGAGAAATTTCAGATCTACACCTCTTCTCTTTTCTCTCATCTTGTTCATCTTGTTCTTCTTTTTCTTTCCTTTTCGTTTTCTGTTTTTTTTCCCAGCCATGGTAGGCTAACTTTCCATTCAATCAACCCATGAGTTGAGGTTTTTGCTGTTGAATCCAGAGGACCCGTGCTCTCCATGAACTGAATCCATTTTTCTTCCCCCTTTACTCGGATTGAGCAACACGATTGTGTACGTTGAATCCGAGCGGATGAGATTTGTCCATGAGGTTTGTTTATGATTTCTGTATTTTGATCATCCAGGGGAAGGGATTAAATGTTAGATTTAATATTTAGGTTGATTAACCCAAGGGATTTAAAATCAAAACAGGTTGAAGTGAACACTGTGCGATGGCATGAGTGAACACGCCAAGAGTTTGATTAAATGCTAGGTGATTGTCTAGTACAAAGGGTTCCTATATGAATGCAGGGATTCCGATTTGTTTAGGGTCAACCACGAGATTCAGTAATTCTTTGTCCAGTGACGGATGTCCTTGAAAACCTCAATTCTGGGTTGGTTGATTGCTTTTAATTTATTAATTTCGTTTTATCTCTTGCTCTAATTTTGTTTAATATCTTGCTTTAATTTTAATCGAGTTAAACCCCCCTGTTTATTGTTTTGTTTTTTCAATTGAGTGATTTAGTCCTATGCAAAATTCTTTGGGAGACGATTCAGATTGTCCTATATTACAAATTTATTTATAAACCTGATTAATTTGAGTGAGTTCGACAGTTCACGTCAAATTTTGGCGCCGTTGCCGAGGAATTTTTGCATTGTTCTTTTGATCTCGATTATTGCATATTAATAGCAGATTAGAGTAGAGTAGCTGCATTTCATTTTATTCCTTGTTCCACACTTGAGTAGAATAGAGTAGCTTAGTAGTGTCGAAAGTGTCAAAAGTGTCGCAAGTGTCGCATAATTGGACTAACTTGTGGAGTTAGATGCTGAGGCTAGGTATCCAAAGTTTATCCACCATCCTGAGAAAAACTAACCCTTTAAGGTTAATCTGGGGGTCAAAAATATTGAAATTCCTTCATCTGGTATGAGTTTTCTTTGCTAAATTTCCATCGTTTAGACCACTTTTTTCAAATTTTTTTTATTTTCGTAAATTTTTAAAAATCTCCAAAAAAATTATAGAAAATCAAAAAGTACATTTTAGAATTTTACTGTGGTGGTCCCATAATTTTTAAAATTCATTTGATAGTGTTTCTGATTTTATTTTGGCTAATTTCTTAGTGTAGTTTACATATTTTTGTATGTTGTTAGTGTTTTTACCTGTTATGCCTTATGCTGTATGACTAGGAATCGTAGCAATGCACATGACCCTGATTGCTTTTGATCCTAAAATAGAGAGAACATTGCATGTTGCTAGAAGGGCTTCTAGGCTAAGTCATAGGATTGTTGCTGAACTTAATCCTGAGTCTGAGCATATTCAGCATATTCAGCATTCTGATTCTGTTCCATCTGTTAGTTTTCCTAGTTCTTCTAATAGTATAGATTTTACTTGTTCTAGTGGTAGTTTTATTAATTCTGAGAGCATGGATAATAGAACTTTAAAGGAATTGGCTACACCTGACGTTAACTATCAACCTTTGTGCATCCAATATCCTGATCTTGATGCTGACTTTGAGCTTAAATCTGGTCTTATCCATTTGCTTCCCAAGTTTCATGGTCTTGCAGGTGATGATCCATATAAGCATTTGAAGGAGTTCCATGTGGTCTGCAGCACAATGAAACCACAAGGAATTGATGAAGGAGCATATTAAATTGAGAGCTTTTCCTTTCTCTCTAGATGGAGAAGCTAAGGACTGGCTGTACTACCTTCAACCCTTATCCATTGGAAGCTAGAATGAAATGACGAGATTATTTTTGGAGAAGTTTTTCCCAGCCTCAAGAGCCACTGCAATCAGAAAGGAGATATGTGGCATAAGGCAAGCAAATGGAGAGAATTTGCATGAATACTGGGAGAGGTTCAAGAGGCTATGTGCAAGCTGTCCACACCACCAGATATCTGATCAGTTGCTGATAGTATACTTCTATGAAGGCTTGTTACCCATGGACAGAAATATGGTGGATGCAGCTAGTGATGGAGCTTTAGTTGATAAGACACCTGCTGCGGCCAGAGAATTAATAGCAAACATGGCAGCTAATTCCCAATAATTCGACACTAGAGTAACCAGCAGTGGGGTGTTCTCAATTCAAGCGCCCCCAGTCCAATATCACAGTGCCCAGAAACCAGCAGTAGTATCCGATGCAAACCACCAGAGACTGAAAAATAGATTAGATGAATTGACCTCATTAGTAAGGCAATTGGCAGTGACACAAACAGTGCATTCTCCCACTTCACAGATAAGCAGACCATGTGGTATCTGTTCTGATCCACTCCACCCCACTGATGCTTGCCCAACTCTGCAAGAGGGCACCTCTCCAGACCAATCAGTAGCTGCAGCAAGAGTCTTTCCTGGAAAGCCACAGTATCAGCAGCAACATAATCCATTTTCAAACACTTATAATTCTGGTTGGAGAGATCATCTAAACTTAAGATGGAACCAGAACCAGAACTAGATTCAAAACCAGAACCAACAGAATTTTCCACAATACCAACATAGGCAGTTTTCCACAGCACAAATAGAATTTTCAACAGTCTGTACCTCTACGGCCAGTGCAACAGCAGCCACCAGCACAACAGCACACCAGTAGTGGTCCTTTCACTGGAAGATTTGGTGAAGCAGCTTGCAACGAACAATTTGTAATTCCAGTAGAGAACTGAATCTTCCATTCAGAATTTGCAAACTCAGATTAAGCAGTTAGCAACATCACTATAACCAGCTCCAACCTCAGGGATCTAACAACTCTCTTCCTTCATAGACAATTCCTAATCCGAAGGGGAATGTCAGTGCTATATCCCTAAGGTCTGGAAAGCAACTAGAAGAGCCCAAGCAAGCTGCAGTTGAGGCTGAACCAACCCTAGAAAAGGATAAGACTGATGCTAAGAAAAGTGAAACATTGAAGCAAGGCAATGATGAGTCTGAAACCCCATCCCTCTACCTTTCCCTCAGAGAGCCCTTCAATCCAAAAAGTTAGACAGAGAAAGCACAAGAGAAGGAGATCTTAGAGACGTTTCAAGAAAAGTTGAAGTTAACATCCCTCTCTTAGATGCGATCAAGCAGATTCCCAAATATGCCAAATTTCTGAAGGAGTTATGTACCAACAAGAGGCGACTGAAGGGGAATGAGCGAGTGAGCTTGAGCCAGAATGTGTCAGCACTCATCCAGCCCATGCCTAAGAAGTGCAAAGATCCAGGGACGTTTACTATTCCTTGCATAATTGGTAAATTGTAAATTTGATGATTGCATGTTAGACTTAATGCTTCCATAAATGTTATGCCTGAATCTATTTATAATTCTCTTGGTCTCGGTCCTTTGCGTGCTACTAGTGTTGTTATCCAGTTAGCTAATAGGAGTAATGCTTACCCTGCTGGTCTGATTGAGGATGTTTTAGTTAGAGTAAATGAATTAATATTCCCTGCTGATTTTACATTTAGAGATG
>NSJW01000582.1:0-23522 GCA_019955255.1 Castanospermum australe | reverse complement strand
GATAATTGAAACTAATCCTAGTTTATACTGACGGATACATATCTATAATGTTTGTAAAATTATAATCTATTTATAGTATATGATTTCTTCATTTCCTCTATATTTTATGATTTATAATGATATTACTTTGATTGCTTTCTCAACTTTTTTCTTGCTGGAGCTCTTCTATTCCATCTCTCTATGTATATGGCAACTCATTTATATTCCTTAGAGAGTTCTCGACTCAGTTTCGTTACGTGTAGAAAGGAGACCGCCGTTCCATTTTTGTTTCGAGAGAGGACACAAGACGTACTTAGATAACTAGATGCAATCGACGTTATGAGAGTGAACCCTTCAGAACTCCTCATAAGAAGCGCCTATCTGTTCAAATATTTGAAATATTCTTCTCTTGTAATTTTAGAAGAAGAAGTCCTTTCATTTATAATCCCTTTCTACGATAGTCTCCCCTTCTTCTCATATTTTCTTGAAACTTCTTTTCAGCTCCTTGACCTTTCACATAATTGAATGGAATTGAAATTCCCTAGTTCTTGAGTCTGGTCTCTTCATAAACCAACATACTGTGCAATTCATGCACATTCCCATTTATCCTTCATGGTATTATAGTTCATCTAGAAAGGATCATACTCAATCGGTAATGAGTTTAGGATGAACTGCACCAGGAAATTTTTATGCACATCCATCCCCAATGACTTTAGTCTTGCTGCAATATTCGTTATCTCAATAACATGCTCATGCATTGTATGATAACCATCAAACTTTATGGTAGTCAATGTACTCATTAGTGTCCCAGCAAGAGACTTATCAGCGGTTTAAAGGAGACATCTCTTTCACAAGCTTCAATTATTTCTTTGGCACTTTAATTTGTGGAAGAGCTGACTTGATGTTGCTGGCAATGCTCATATCGTATAGAATTAGGACTCAACCTGTTTGGATCTTTCCCAGTTTTTTATTTAAATGGATTCTTTCCTCTTCAGTGCTTGTAAATAGTAAAGCACTAGGTTTATCTTCTCTAAGAGCTAAATCCAGATCCATTACCTTTCTAAGGTAAAAATTTAGATTTGCTCACTCCAGTTCAGAGAAGTTGAGTCCCATTAAAAACTGCAGACAGTTGAGAACAGTGAAGTGTAGCAACTAGTACTATAAGGAATAAAATTTAAAAAAAAACGTTAATACTTTGAGTTATACATACATACACATCAATATGCTTCACATATTCAGATACATTTCAGACAATGCATATTGATGTTCACCTTTGGGCAATCCATCAATTACACAACATTCACATATATGATGCTAATAGAAATTTCAATCATAAATTTGGGCAATGATGTATTACAGCTATCTAGAAATATTTATTATCTTTGATGTAATAAATACTAACTTAGATATTCACATCACCAACATTCATGCTTCATTTATTATAAAGGATAAGTATCCAACTTTTGGGTGATCCTTTAAGATGCCTTATAATAATGAACTTCAATTTACCCATAAAAACTAATTTTCTGTTATTTATAGCATCAACAATATGGGTATTGTAACACAACATAATGCCAGAATTAATTAATAATAAGGATGGCAACTTTGGTGCTAACCAATCCACCATAACTTTATTCTAAACAATTATTGGATTGAAATTTCACATTCAATTTTTTTTTTTGAATCTCATCAACATTATGAACATGAACCGTCCATCTCCGGTCACCACCTCCGGTCGTCATCTCCGATCAATCCCTACAGTGGCACCAGAACCATCATAGCCTGGTCGTCATCCCTTCGGCGGTGCCAAAACCATCACAGTCAGGTCAATCCCTTCGAGCCAGGCTACCACCACCGGCTAGGACCCAAACGGAACCTCTCGCAATACAGATCCCGACCCTAGCGGAACCCAGCCCCGAAAGCTGAGTCAATTCGGTTTTTTCTCACGGGCGGTGCAACCTTCCACACACGGTTGTAGCGACAGCAGTATCAACAGGCCTCGACAGCGATCTAAAATCCCCAAACGAAAATGGGAGATCTGTGAGTCCAAGATCTGTGTCACACGTGGTCCGTCGAGCCCAAAACTCCGAATCCATTCCTTCCGTCTCCACTCAGTCTCACGGCCTTTGCGAGCGTCGACGAGTACCGGTCGCAGCCATATAGTCCTCCCCAAACCATTGCGCACCTGGTCAGGATTTGGTCTCAGATTCCGAGTTGTTCTTTTCTACGGGCAATCAGGCACGGTCGCAGTACAGACCGTCGTCCAGAAGATTCGGCTGGAGATTTCGTGGATCTAGAGGAACTGTGACCAATCGTTGAGAGGGAGAGCTAAAAAAGGTCGCCAGAGACTGTCGCTGAAACGAAGAGGAGACGCCAGAACATCTGTCCGGAAAACAGAGCGGACTGCCAAGTTGCCAACGATTTTTATTTTTCTTCAGATCTGGAGTTTTCAGATCTTTCTCTTTCATGTTCATTTGTGAATGATTTAAAAATTATTCATACATGAAAAATATGATTCCCAACCTCAGCTCTGATATCACATGTAAAAAAATTTGTCCTTACTTTGGTTTATCATATTAACACAATTTGAGATCTTGGTTCATTTTCACATAATCAATTAAATCAAAATATGAATACTGACCTTTATCCAATGAAGAATGATCTTCAGATCTGAAAGCCTTCTTGATTGTTGAATCTTTATCGGTCCCTGGAAATAAATTCTCTCTTGGCGTATCCTTATGGGTAGAGATTGAATATAGGGGGGGTTCAATTTGAAATTCAAAACTATCAGATAGTACCATCAGTTATCAATTTCTTTCCAATTTCCAAACCATCAGTTATCACTTAGGATAATATTCTACAATCATCAGATAATTACTTCCATCAAGCAATTACTTAATTATACTTTTCATAACCTCTCTTACAACTAATTTACCTTTTAGCCCTTAATATGAATAACATGCTTAATTTCATTAACATAGATACATTTCTAAAAGAATAAGTTATGGGAGGCAGTTGTTAGGGTCATTCACTCATAATTGCTGTGTGGCATAGTCTATTCCTTGGATACTGAATTCTCTGGAGTAAGGCAGCTAGAGCAGTGTTTGGCCCTGCTCACCGCAGGATACTCTCAAGCCCGGGCATCCACATGTGTTTGGCTGCCAGCCATCTATCCGGAGCAGGAATCGGATTACTGGTTCCTTGATCCGACAAACAGTATCCAAGCATGTTTCAATACTAGCGATTAGGTATGTTAGAGAAGGAAGGATTAAGAAGAGGAAGAGGAAGGAAAGAGTGAGTATGGGAATGTTCGTGTTGATAAAAACGGTATCGAGTTTGGGTAAATTTTGGTATTGCCACTAATGTTAGAGCATATGATGATGGTGGACTCTATGCTATATTCTTAATTTATAGACCAATATAAGTCTCTTTTTATTTTATTGTTTTTTAACTAAACAAGAGCTATTGTATATTATATTTTTTTGTCTTTGACTTGATATCTTCCATAGTTCACAAGTATTGCTGTGAGACTAATTTTTCAGGCATGGTCGCAACTGATCTTTGACTAATAGACATTCCTAACAAATATTTGTTTTAAGATTTAAATTTTGATCATTTCCTTAAAAGTGTATACTTTATATTGTCACAATATTGTGGCATGAGTTTCTCCTTTTTTCTTTTAATATTTATCAAAAATATAATAAGTTTATTGAATAGGTACATATATTTATATGATGTTCGTGTATTAGTTTCTTAATATGGGTAGCATGTCAAAATGCGGCATAGATGAATATGTTTCAAACGCACTCTATTCTAGTACTTTGCTTGGAAAAAAGCCCTGTTTGGGTAGAAACCCTTATGTGTAATCAACGAGATTTTCACTTACAGTGCAAAGAAAATTTTAATTTTTACCATGAGGTGCTGAGAAGTATAGAATTTTAGGGCATGTTCATTTTTGCTTTTTAGAATAGATTTTTTTTTTAAACTCAAACACGATTAAGAGAGTGTTTTCTAGTTATAATTTTTAAAAACAATAAAAATAAGGTATGTGTTGTTCAAGATCCTTTGATCCAGTGACGCCAAATCTCTTTGGAGTTTGGAGATTGTTTGATTTGGGATCAAATCCCATTGAAGTTATTTTGCCTCCACTTTAGCTTGTTCTCTCTCCCCCCGAGAGTCGTAAATCCCTTTATAACAAAAAAAAGTCGAGTCAACTTTTGTATTAATCTAAATTGAGTTTTTCTTTAAGTGATCTTAAATGTGTATCCCTACATTGATTCATTTGCTCTTACTTTAACTTATCTCTCTTTGCATAAAAGGTTGTAGACCTTTTTTGTATAAAAAAAAAAAGGCAAATGTTTTTTTTCCATACATTAAGATTACTTTCAAGTCGACTTTGATAAGAAGCACCTCCATATTCACTATGTCAACTTTATTGAGTTAAACAATGCATGTGTTTCAAAAACAAGAAAATAAGAAACAATTTAAATATATTTTTGAATATTATTGTTTTTTGAAAACAAAAAATAACATGGAGAATATTGAGTCAAACGATAATTTTGTGAATAGAATAATGACTGGTCTTAGAACAATTTTGAGAACAAATTATCCCAAAAAAATTTCTTTCATTTTTTATTCTTCAAAATTGTTTCCGAATCTTATTTAACATATATAATTAATTTTGAAAACAATAATTGATAACTTGTTAAAATCTATATTAATCCACTATCAATGTATTGGAATGATATTCTGAAGCTCGAACATATCTAGTTTTCAATTTGACAATTTTAAAAGGAATTTGATTTTAAAACTAAAGTTATTAGGCTTTATTGTGTAGTATTTTAAATTATATTTTCTTGAGATATATAATGATTTTTAAGTAGAAGTTGTAAATATTTAAATTAATTAATATAGCATAAATATTACTTTGAGTAAAAAAGTTACATGATTAAATTATAACTTCTAAAAATAAATAACTATTAGAAATAGCTAACTATTAGGAATTAGCTGAGGCTATATAAAAGAAGATATAAATACATATCTTTTTTTAAAAAAATTAATTATACATGTTAAATGTTAATTTAAATATTTATATAAAACATGTCTATTTGAAATTTTTCACTCTCGTTATCATTAATTATTATGAAGGACATTATTTATAAAATTTTTGTATATATTAAACCTTATAATAAATATTCACACATTATTAAAAAAATATTAATAACGTGTCAATTTTTTATTAATTTAATTTATACAAATTATATATACTAACTCTATTGAAAAATTTCTCCACCGTCGAAAGGAGAAAGCGGTGCGCTGGACTTCATCTTCCATTGAATTTTCAACAAACAAGCGTGCTTTAGCCTTTCATATCATTATATATATATATATATATATATATATATATATATAGTACTAAGCTGAAAATTATTAAAAGAGAAAACTTAGGTTAAGTTCCATAGGTGCTTGAGGTGGTGTTCTCTAATTAAAAATATAACGTGTATTATTTTTTACATTTCATTGCTAGCTCATCCTTCCTTATTAACGTTCGTTAACTTTCCCCGTTACTGCTGCCAACCAAATTCTTCATCTTCCTTTTAGCATTTGCCCAGAGAATAGCGTATCATGCATTCTCTCTGCTTTGGCTGTTCTAACTTTTGATGTTTGCTTTGCTTCCATTCTCTCAGCGCCACTCATATACTTTGCAGGTGCATTCCCTTGTTTGCAACAAGAAGATTCTGACCAAGTTATCACAAACTGATCAATGCTTCCTCTCATGGTTGTCCTAACCATATTATCACAAGTCTCCTTTCTATGCCCATAACCCACCCTAGGACTACCTCAGCGCTCGCACAGGAGCTCCGTTCCCAAGTTAGGGTTGGGCCTATGAGACGGGTGACACTGTTGCTTCTTATGCACAAAACTATGTTAACAAACTCAGTGTTTAGGATCCCACCCCCACCACTGACCATAAAAAAAAAAAAAAGAAAACTCAGGCAATTGATGAAAAAAAAAAAAAAAAACTAAGGGCGATTGCAACATGTTGCACTCGAATGGTCCTTATGGCGAGAACCTTGCAGAGAAATATAGTAATTAAAGAAAGAGAATGTTTGAGCTGTGGACTTGCATCCTAAACTTGACAGGGTATCTGTACTTGTGTAGAAAGCTAAAGCCAGAGGCTCTTTGCATATTCATATTTTCCTTTTCTTTCTGTTGAGATTTTGGATTTTTAGAGGTGAAGAAATTAACTTCGGAATAGCCAAATTGACGCAACTATGACTTTCCCTTTATTTTGTGGGCAGACGCTAAAAATATGAAGAGTTAGGTTGGCAATAGTAATGGAGAAAGTTAATTTAACGTTGAGAACATTAAAAAGGAAAATGAGGTAGTAATTGGATATAAAAAATAATATACATGTTATATTTTAATTAGAGAATAGCGTTACAAGCACTCAAGAAATTTTATTTAAAATTTTTCCATTATTGAAAAGTAACAAAGTCAATAGTCAGAGACGGAAGAGTTGTTAACAATAAATGTTCATGGACCACAATGACTAAAATTTTTTTATATTCCATTATATTTGTCAATATATAATCCAAGAAGAAGAATAGTCAGCATAAATGTTCATGGTCCATAATGACTAAAAAAGTCTTGAATCCACTGACGTTTAACAGTATGAGTCAAGAATCCAATATAGAAGGAGAAATTGTTGAATGATCCTTGAGCGCTGCAGACTTTATTTTATTTATTTATTTATATTTTGATATTTTAATATTAAATAATTAAAATATATAATTTTTAAGATAAAATAAATAAAAAAGTATATATTGTTTTTAAAAATATATTTTTAATTATTTAATACTGATATATCAAAATATAAATAAACATAATACAATGCCTACATAATACTTATTTCTTATACAGAATAGTAGTTAAGCATAAATGTTCGTATTTTACAATGACTCAAAGTTATTGACGCTTAACAGTATTAATCAATAAATCCAGTTAAAAAAATCAACGAAATAATTATAAAGGGTACCCAACCTTAGTTTCATGAGCCAGGAACGAAACGGTACCTGTTAAATGAGCTGTTAATACCCTGTTTACAAGTTAGGATGTCCACAAAATTTTTAAAAATTTCCAAAAAACTAAAAAAATATGCGTGTCATATTAAAAATTAATTCTTTCATTTTGTCTATCATTTAAAGTAATTATATTATAATTAAAAAAATTATTAAATAATTTTAATTATATAAAAATATAATTCAATATGATGAATTACCTTTTCACTTATTTCACTTACTCCTTTCTCACTTCTCTAATTTTATTCACTTTATTAATTCTCTCAATTAAAGAATAAGAATAAAATTAAAAAAATTAATTAATACTTCTTTAATATTTTTAAATGATACATATTAAAAATTCTCTAACATAACATAATAAAAATGAATAGACGGAATATAACAAATATGTATATTACAACAATGCCAAGAATTCACAAAATCATAACACACTTTTTTTAAAAAAAAAAATCACATTCAACTTTTTTTTCTTTTTATAGATTAACTAACGATAAATTAGTCTAAAACTCTTGATAAAAAGTCATCAAATAAATATAAACAACATGCATATATACATACATACATACATATATATATATAGATATATATATATAAAAGCTGAAAAATAAAATTAAAATTAATTGATTTTTTAGTTTGCATCACTATAGTTCAGTTACAAACACTCCTAAGTATATCATTTAAAAATGTAATCACAAAGCCACTCTAATTTTTGATCAAGTTAGAGTATTTACCAAATTTAAACAAAAAATCAATAATAATGAGTGAAATTGTTTTAGGTTTATATTAATTTGACTTTATTTTAAACTTTTTTAATTACCTAAATTAGGTAATTCGCTAAACAATCAAATTTATAATAACATTTTAACACTAACATATTTTTTCTTAATGTGAAACTCGCAGTTCATTACTCTACTAAATCCAGATGTAAACTAAAAAATTCTAAAATTACAGAAAGCGAGTTTTATCATATTACAAAAGCTTGACTTTAGACAATTTCCTATGAGTTTCGTGATGTGATACTCATCTATGTTTTCAACAGTTAAGCATTATCATTGTTTGATAACACCTAATATTATGTGGTGTTATATGATTTATAATAATCTTTTTGGTTGAGGTTATTGTCATTAACTAACTTTTTTAAAACTTCAGTTATTAAGTTGAGACACATGAATAATTTTATATCTTTAACAATTACGTTAACACATGATATTATATAACATTACATGTCTTGCATAAATCACTGAATGAGGCTACGTTAGTATATAAGATAATGTGGCACTATATGGTAATGTGACATGGCTTGAAGGAGTTTTTGGAGAATGTCATGTCAACATATAATATGATGTAATACTACATAACTTAAAGAAGGTCACGGAGAAGTCTACTTTAATATATTGTATATAGATATGCACAATTTGAGAACTAGTCATTGCTTCTGTTTTGAGTAGGTAGAAGAGGACTTCATAAATTGAAACCCATTTCCCATTCAATTAATCAATGTAATGCATGTTAGGGTAGGCATTTGCGTAACTTAAACGGATTTTTTGGAGGTTTAAAAGGGTTTTGACTCATTTTTTTATTTTATTTGTTTTAGCATCTACATAATTTTTCAAATATAATTTTAATATTAAAAGTCTACATAGTTCAAAATAACTATTTATGATATTTGTATTGAATGTGATTTTATGTCAAATATAAACCATTTCACTTAAATTTATTTTTAACTAAAATTAAATTTATAAAATTAAGTTTACTTTAAATTAAATTTATAAAATCAAAATCTGAATGCACCTGTAGTAATTGTCAGGAAGCTCAAGCTTTTTTACTAGACTTGTGGAATCTGACAATGAGGGCTGCCCACTGTTGATATTCCTGGAAACTACTCTAATCTTAGTTTGGTCTATGTCCAAGCAACTCCCGTTGAATTCATTTGTTTATCTTTTATTTTCTTCTTCAGCCAAGACAAATGAATTTCCTAATTTGTGTGAAATGTGAACTAACTTGATCAACAACAGGTTTTAGCAGAAAAATGACATAAAAGATAAACAAATACATTTAAGTAGTTTCCAGGAAAAACTGCAGTGGAAAGTCCTCATTGTCAGATTCCACACTCTTTGTCAGAAGCATCCGGTAAATTACTTCATTGATTGACAATGATTGTCGCAGAAAAAAAAAAAAAGATTGGCAATGATTGAATGAGAAATGGGCTTCAACATTGCGTCCATCTTCTGTTGAAAATTCAATGGAAGATAAAGTCCAGCGCGGCCCTTTCTCCTTCGATGGTGTCTCTAATAATAATTAAAGATAGTGAGGTCAATGACTAGATTTTCTAAATCAGATGCGTGTCTATGACTGTAAGACAGCCTGGCTATTTATAATTTTACATTCATTGAATTACGCGTAATCCCTTCAACCCAAGACCTAAGTAGCTCAAGACAAATCTCTGTGAAATGAGTAACTCTTTATTTATGAATAATTCAATATCTTCTTACACATTTAATTTAATAATTTTTTTATTTATTAAATATAAAATAAAAATAAATTCTAAGTTCTTAAGATATAAATATATTTTTATTAAATATTAAAAAGATTATTATCAAAATTATTTAGAAGGAAATATTATTACTTTTTATTTATTTATTTTCCGTTTGACTTGGTCTATAATTGATTTTTTTTATTGTATTTGTGATTGAAACTCAAACAAGATGAGAATATTATTATCAAGTGGGTGATCAATCAAAGATCTAATCATAACTTACGTAGAACTATTCACAAGTTAGATTAGGTTGAATTGGGTTATAAGAAAAAATATTCAAATCAATTATGCTTAGCTGCGTTGGGTTAGGTCAGCTTTATATTTTTTTTTTCAAACAACTTGAATCAACACAAATTGACCAAAGTTGGATTGGTTTGAGTCATCGGATCACTCATGAATTTTTTTTTACAAACACTATATGAGAAAATTCAAAATCAAATACCATTAAAAAGAAAAATGAAAACAAAGGAGAAGTTTGTCTATATGGAAGAATGAAAATTAAGAAGAGGGAAAGGAAGAAAAATCAAAACGCATTATTAAGGCCAAATGATTTTAATT
The DNA here is from genome assembly GCA_019955255.1 of Castanospermum australe. Lineage (NCBI taxonomy): Eukaryota > Viridiplantae > Streptophyta > Magnoliopsida > Fabales > Fabaceae > Castanospermum > Castanospermum australe. The sequence continues at coordinate 13,367 of NSJW01000582.1, read as the reverse complement.
TTTGAAGATGTTATTGCAAAAATAAATAAATAAATAAAATAAGGAGGTCGGGTCATCGAATGAGTAATTGAGTCATCAAATTGACATTTAGCTAATTCATCGCCCAAATTGATTAAAGTTAATTTTGGTTAAGTATTACCCGATTAAATCTAATTACCTAACCTAACTCATTTTTTCTTATTTGATTTGGGTCAGTTTAACCAGGTTATTAGGTCTAGTCGACCCATTAAACACCCCTAAACTTATATTTCATATGAAAGAAAAAAATAAAGAGAACAGAAAATTTTGAAACTTTCTTTTGTTTGGAAGAAAAAAAGTATAGAAAGAAAAATTTTTAAAAAAATACAAAATGTTCTCTTCAACGTTTCTTTTCACTTCAATAAACAATTAACTGTATAATAATTTATAATATTAGTTGTGATTTTTTATATATTATTTTTATTGTTGAGTAACATATTTTTCTGAAGTAAACCTTGCAATTTTGGGATCTCATACATTCTTGTGGAGGCATATAGACATTTGGTTATGCGGTCCTGCTCCCAAGAGTAAACTCAGTAAAGTTCCAGATGGTGGCTTACATCCTTTCTTTTTTTTTTTTTTTTTTGGTCAAAATGATGGTGGCTTACATTAAGAAATCATATTTTATTTGAAAATTATAAGCTTGTACCAAAAATTATAAGCTGCTATTCATTAATAGTTGTCAAATAATGGCCAAAATAAATTAATACTCTTCAAATCATAACCTTTAATTGGTTAATTAAAATATTTCATTAAAATTTTAGTATATTTTCCCCTAGTTAGTCTAAAAGGGGTGAGAAAAAAGAGTTAAATGTCTGAATACCTTAAAATGAATAACTTTATTTACATTTTTTTTTTAAAATAATTTTCATTCAATCAAGTTGTCCAATACCGCACAACTGCTTCAGAGAGTGCTCCCTCGAGGTGAAATCTAGATAATCTAGCTTTGACTATTGATGCAAAAAATAAATAAATAAAAATTAAAAAAAAAAGAGTCCAACGCTTTAAACAAACATGGCAGTGCAAAGAACTCTGAACCCAACAACAAATACCTAAGGCTATACAAGCTAGATGCAGATGATGTAAGATCGTCACAGGACCGAAAGATATCAGATTGACTCCTTAGAATCACTTAATGATGTCTCAGGGGATGGTCTTGAACTCGTATGATCTCTAACATCCTTTGCTGGTAGATCTTTGTGGATATAGGTAAGGCTTACGAGGCATTTCTATGTCTTTATCTTCTTCAAGCATCTCCACAACTTTATCCATGGAAGGACGATCGCTGGGCTTTGTCTGTATACACCACAATGCCACAATCATCATTTTCTTTGCCAATTCAGTCTCCTCATCTGTGTCATTCCCAATTGTAATTTCCTTTCCATCATGAAACCGATCATAAATCCCAGAAAGGGAAATAATTTTTGGCTGGAATGCTCAGCCAACTCATTAAAATTCTTCCTTCTGCTGGCCATCTCCATTAGTAACTTCCCAAAGCTATAGACATCGGCTTTGTAGGAGACTGCTCCGACATTTCTGTAGAAGAGCTCAGGAGCCATGTATCCTATGGTTCCTCTTGCTGCAGTCAAAGACACAATGCTATTATCTGTAGGATAAAGTCTTGCAAGTCCAAAATCAGACACTTTCGGATTGAAATTTTCATCAAGAAGGATGTTATGAGGCTTGATGTCAAAGTGAAGAATTTTCATGTTGCACCCATTATGTAGGTATTCAATACCACGTGCTATTCCAAGAGAAATGGCGTACAATTTTTCACAACTTAAGGAAGAGCTCTCTTCATGAGAAAAAATGTACTTTTCTCGAGAGATCCATTTTCCATGAATTCGTATATAAGAGCACGTTTTGATCCTTCCACACAGAAACCAATGAGCTGCACCACGTTAACATGGTGAATCCTACCAAGAGTCGCAACTTCATTGATGAAATCCTGACCATTGTTGGATTTGGCTTTATCCAATATTTTGACAGCTACAAGACGGCCACTTCGAAGTTTTCCTCTGAAGACAGAGCCATAGCCTCCATTCCCAAGTTTTATCTTGAAGCCTCCTGTTATCCTCTTGATGTCTTTGTAAGAGTACCTTATCGGCATGATGTTATTGTCACTTCGCAGAAAATCTTCAATGGTGTCATACATGGATAAATGCCTCCGTCGCCATTTATAGATAAGTAAAATAATGACAAATGGACCTCCAATTACAAATTTGGCGGCAGAGAACAAAACTGTAAAGAAGATATGCAAGAGAAAACAAATCATAAAATTATTTATCTGAGTCAGCTTCATATTCTCTTCAAGTTAAATGTGAAACATTTAGAATTTCTTATATATTTTTTCATATAAAAAAATTCGATCCTAAATTCTTAACCCAATTTTTAAGAGTACACCAACGTAGCTTCTTTTCTTCTTTCTAAATTCTTCTGGTGTTCTTCTATTTCATGAGGACATCTTCCACTCGTATACTTTTCAAAATCAAATTAGTATGGAAGGATTTTTGAAGATTATTAAAAAAATTCAAATTTTTTTTCCAGTTTTTTTATAGAACATTTAAATAAAGAAGAGACTTATGATAAATCTTCTCTCTTCTCTTATTTTTCTATTCTTAATACTTCCATCCAAATATAGAATGAAGAAAAAAATGAACTTATTCATAGATGCGGCCAGCCAAGTAGCAATTAAGTCTGCGAGAAACATACAGGGAACAATGAAAATGGTTAACAAATAAGTGAAATAACAACTTTATTTTTAACATCTGTTTCGCATTATGTTGAAAAGACATGACACTTATTCCTAGATTAGCTGCCAATTCGTCTAGTAGAAGAGGAAAAAACAAAATTCAGAGAGGAAAAGAGCACAATTCAAATAGTATCTTGTTCTCGTATTTTGAATTTTTTTTCTCGGTTATATATAAGAAAACATTTTGTTTTACATACAAAAATTTATACTTATTTCAATACTAATACACTTAATTTTGGATCTGTGTAGCGTCATATATATCAAAAAACTTTTCGTACAAATTTAAATGTAATTTAATAACTATGCACAATTATTATCTTTTTTTTTGTAAGCATCTTTTCTCTCTCTTTAAATATTATATAGAGAATAATATCATTTTTCCTCATATATAAGATGCAATTTTTGAAAAGTTTTTTGAATTGCAATTTTACATAACTTTGCGTCTTTCCATAAATTAAGAGTTAAAGAAAAATTCCATAGATAATACTGTATTGTATATATATAAAACACCGAAAAGAAAAAAGATAATATTATATATATAGGTTGCTCTTTGACTGAATGATTTCTCTTACCCTTGTTTTAAAAGAAAGAAACCCTTAATTCCTTCTTTTCTTTTCATATTCCTTCTCAAACACCTTAAAATGTTTTGTATATGTACTTCTGACAAATTTCTTGCATGTGGAGTGAAGAGTGATTTGTGTGAAGGGAAAAAACTAAAAAAAAAGAAAATAATGCACGCAATAGTTTCAAACTCCTTATGAGTTCGAGTATAGTAGTAGTTTATGCTGTAACTGCTTCATGAATTTTACAATAATATCAAGAGAGGAACATAATAATATAAATGATAGAACGAGATGAAATTGCGTTACCATAAGTATAATTGGCATATCCTACATCTGAGAAACAATTGCACAAGCTCTTAATATAACTTGGCAAAGATGTTCACAAATATGAATATGTGAAAAAAAAAAACCCTCTTTTTAAGAGTAGGATGCTGAATGATACATGATAATCTTATTTGAAAAAAAAAATTAATTTGTGTTTAAATTAGTTTTTTTATGTTTTAAAGTAGTTTATAATGATAAAATTTATTAAAAGAGTTTTTTTTTTTAAAAAAAATAGGCGATTTTTTCCTCATATAACTTATCTTAACGTAGATATTAAATGTTAAATACATTGTAGGAATGTGAATCGGTTAGCAAACATACCTGGGACACATCGAGGATTGTTATGGTCATCGAGGTAGACATCGTACGTACTATCCGGACAAAAAACTCATCAGCCAGGAAAGTTCAAACCCATAAAGCAGCATACTATGGATGTCTGTGCAGGAAATGTTGCTGCGATTGTTTTGAGCAGGCCACGATGTCAGATACATCAACTCTATACGACAGGAGTCTCCCAGCCCCAAATCCGAAAGAAATGCGTTATCATCAACAACTTTGACATAGAAAGGAGTCCCGAGCGCATATGAAGTATTGATGCAAGTTGCAGTGTCATCAACGTACAGATCAGAGGAATCCACCGGATATGGACAGCTTAAATACATCATAAGCTTTGTCAATGATCTCACCGAAAACCCATCGACTAGATATGTAGCAGAATAATCATACGAAAAGCTGAAATTGTAGGCGGCTAAAGAATGACGAGGGAGGGAGGAGTAATCATGCGGGTGAATATTGGAATCAACTAGTCGGATTGTGTAGTTGTTGTAATTAATTGACTGCACATAGTATTTTCCTGATTCCCTATACAGAACCAATTGGTTGTCCTAGCAAGATATAGGGTGTACCTCACATCACCACAGTGGTGTGGATCGTCTTTTAGCCGGAAAGGGTGGCTTATGTTATGGATCCCACACCAACCAGAACACTGATCAGCATCCGCTTGCCCTGCAGCAAGTACTTGCATACCATAGGAACACCAGCAGACGGGAACTTAGCAATGCAGAGGATGACATTTCTGTGGACGTGGAGATCGGGAGCCTGTGGCAAACCACATATAAAAAGAAAACTAACATCACGGTACTTGTACAAAATGGCTTAAGCAAAGAAATTAATTACAAAAGTTTGATGAAAAATAAAATTAAATAAAAATTATATTTTGTTGAAAGTTAAAAAGCAAAAATTCATTTTATAATTTTGCTTGTGCCGGCCCTGCTTTGTCTCTTGTAGTAAGCACCTGTGCCATATGAGGAAATCAATCGGAACGCGACCTGTGTTTGTTTTAAACGAGGACAGGATGCATTGCTTCATGTGTTCATATTCATAACCTGCTCACAGCCAAAGCCTCAAGATATGGGTACTTCTTTGGTAATCATCTCTCTTTCCATGAGCTTGTTTGTTTATGATTAGCTTTAATGTAGAGCTTGCAGTTGGCTTTGATAACTGTCCAGATTTCTCTTGCGGAAATCAGGTCATCCGATTCCCTTTCCGAATCCAAGGCCACCAACCAGAACACTGTGGTTATCCCGGGTTTGATTTAGAATGCTCCCCTGGTAACACGATAGTGCTCGAGATCCCTGAGTCAGTGAAGCTCAATGTCAAAAATATTGACTACAAACAGCAAACAGTCGAATTGTCTGATCCATATGGCTGCCTTTCAAGGCACCTCCATAACTTCAGTCTATCAGCTTCCCATCTCCAGTTCGAAGTTGACTCTTTTTCTGGTGGATACTACTTTTTCAATTGTTCACTAACAGAGAGAGGTTTGGACTACTATATGGTTCCATGCCTAAGCACCTCAAGCTCTCAAGTATACGCTATTCCATCTGATATAACGATCAAGCACCTGCCCTTGTCATTTTGCACCAAGATGTTTAATTTTTCATCCTTCCCTTCAGACTTTCTTAATAAGGACAATATTCTTCATTTGACATGGACTGAGCCAATGTGTAAACCTTGCGAATCAAAAGGGAACAGATGTGGGTGGAAGAATAATGGTACCAAGAATGAAATCGATTGTTTCGTCAATCCCAAAGGTAACCTCTTGATTCCGTCGCATCTAAAAATACTACTAGCTAGTTGTCTCCAAGGGGACACCCAATGGTTAAGCATTGAGTATCCCATCTTGGAGGTTCCATGTTCAAATCATATAGATGCAATCTTGGAAATCACAAGGCTAATTGAAGCAATTAGATGAAGACACTAACCTGCCAAAGTAATCGACCTGACCATGATTTCTAGCTAGCCATACGCAGCTTAACTTTTAAGATATTAATTTATACTTATTTCAAATACATGGCAATGCTCAGTCTAACCGCAATTGATCGCATGTGCAGTGTTTACCTCTTCTATTAGATTGGTATCATTCTGAGCATTCAATTAAGAGAAATTTATAAGACATGTCATGCCTTTTTGGAGCGATTACATAGAACTGAGTTATGTTTGTGTCTTTTGCAGGTCCATCAACAGCTCTAGTGACCACAGGTCAGCTTTCAAGTATAATTCTGCCTTCTGGATATTAACCTGCAAGGAAATGATCATTTTCTTAAAATGTTGTTTTTATAAATTGCAGGATCAGTACTAGGATCGTTTCTTCTTATCCTAGTGACTAGTGCAATTTATCATATCTATGACTCTTACATGCTGCGAAAATTAAAACAAGCAATTATTGAAAAATTTCTGGAAGACTATAGAGCTCTTAAGCCCACCAGGTACTCTTACGCTGAAATCAAGAGAATCACCAATAATTTTGAGGACAAGTTAGGACAAGGAGCCTATGGAACTGTGTTCAAAGGAAGCATTTCAAAAGAATTTGTTGTTGCTGTGAAAATTCTGAATAATTCTCAAGGAAATGGGGAAGAGTTCATTAATGAAGTTGGGACAATGGGTAGAATCCACCACGTTAACATCGTTCGCCTGGTCGGTTTCTGTGCTGATGGCTTTAGAAGAGCTCTTATTTACGAGTTCTTACCAAATGGTTCACTGCAGAATTTCATAAATTCACCAGACAACAGGGAAAACTTCCTTGGTTGGAAAAAGCTGCAGGAAATTGCTCTAGGCATAGCCAAAGGAATTGAGTATCTTCACCAAGGTTGTGATCAACGCATTCTCCATTTTGATATCAAACCTCAAAATGTTTTACTAGACCAAAACTTTACTCCAAAAATCTGTGATTTTGGTCTAGCTAAATTGTGTTCCAAGGATCAGAGCATAGTTTCAATGACTACAGCTAGAGGAACTCTGGGCTACATTGCACCTGAAGTTTTCTCACGAAACTTTGGAAAAGTATCTTACAAGTCAGATGTTTACGGTTTATGGGATGCTGCTGCTTGAAACAATAGGAGGGAGGAAGATCACAGAGGACATTGCGGAAAACACTACCCATGTTTACTACCCAGAATGGATTTATAATCTTTTAGAAGAAAGGGAGGAAATGAGAATTCATATTGATGATGAAGGGGATGCTAAAATTGCGAAGAAACTAGCAATTGTGGGACTTGGATGCATCCAGTGGCATGCCGTGCATCGACCATCAATGCAAATGGTGGTTCAAATGTTGGAGGGTGGAGACAGATTACCTCCTAATCCTTTTGCTTCTGCTGGTCCAACAAGAAAAAGTGCAGGTGTGGGTTTGGCTTCTAAACACCTGACCCAAGATTTGGAAGTTAATCCAAGAGTAGAGTGACTGGTGATATGTCTGTAATTTTTTCTTTAGGTTACTTGGGATATCCCATTAAAAAGGAGGTGAAAACTTTAAATATTACTTTGCATAAATATTTTTGTAAAACTTAGTATGTGAGTTCTTCATGCCCAGTTTAAAAGATAATAAATTTACCCTTGTGTGAGCATTTCTATCATTTTTTATGTTCGTAAATTTGAGCACTAAAGACTCAACAGAAGATAGTAGTAATACTTTGACAGTATATAGTATACTCTAATTCATACTTCAATTGAATTTTTTCTTGCTTAAAAAAAATGTAAGATTTATAGTTGTGCTCATTATAAGAAACTTTATAACTTGCTCAATAAATTTACCATTCGAATATTTCAATTGATAATATATAACAACCGTCTCAATAGTGATGTTCTGTATCACTCATATTACATTTTTTGGTGTCTAAAATGAATTATATTAGTGAAAAAAAAAAATACTCATATCAAGATTTTGAACACTGTAATTCCTTGTCATATTTTAATGTAATTATTTTTTTTAATACTTGACGCAAGATGCAAAAATTTCAATTTTTTTGAGAGTGCTAAATAAAAAAGTTATGGAAATGAAAAAAGGGGTTCGTGGACTTCATCATCCACTGAATTTTCTTAAAATCAGCAAATTGAAGGAACTTTACCCTATGTTTGGTTAAATAGACCGGAGTGGTTAGTAATGAGGTAGTGTAGTAAAAAAATTTTCACTTAGTTATTTGGGAGTTTTTTAAATAATGGAAGTAGAATGGTTAAAGAGAAAAATTCAAACCACTCTATACTATTCAGACTTTTCAAATTTTTATACTTTCTAATTTGGGGGTTTGAGATTAAATGATTCCCTCTTTTTTTTTTTTAAATAGTTATTTATCTTTTTAATCCTTATAATTTTAATTATGACAAAAGACAATAAAAATTAAAAGAATAATACTATAAGTTATATTTATAATCCTACTATTCTGGAAGAGTCACTTGTTAGAAAGGCCTTTTCTAGTCACCACATTGCTGAAAGAAGGATTAGTTTCATAGCAATATCTATAGGAATACTTTAGGTTAAAAACAAAAAAAAAAATTATAATCCACTTCATTCTATTAATTAATTATAATTGTAACTTCCAAATATTGTCCTCAGAAAAATTTTCAAACAATATAGTTGAAATTTCTTTTTATCTTTTTATTCTACTCCATTCAAAATCACTCTATTATAAACCAGCACACTCCATTCTCTTTGAAACTCCCCAACATAGGCCGTCGTTGCTTCTTTTTTGATGACTATGGTCTATGGCCGAAACAAAAGTCATCTTGCATTTCACGAACTCCATTTGTCACTCAATAATCATTACTTCCATAGAATTTTCATCACACGTGCTTAAGTCATTGCTTCTGTTTTGATTAAACAACAAGTCATCTGCATTCACAGACATTGTTCTTCATGATCAAATGAAGTCCATTTGTCACTTAATCATTCATTACTTCCATTGAATTTTCATCAAATGCGTCGTGTTGTGGACAGCCTACTGCCGAAACAAAAATCAGCTGCAATCACAGACAATATCCTTCATAAATTGAAGTCCATTTGTCACTCAATCATTGACGATAGCGTATGTTTAAGACTTGGGAGCAGAAGGAAGAAGAAAATATTAAAGTACAACAAATAAAAATAAAGAATAGGCCGAAAGTTTCTGTGGCGACATTTGGTAGGCGATTCTAATCTATGTTTAACAAAAAAAATTAAATATAAAATAATAATTTCATTTCATGTCTCAATCTTAAAAAATGTAAGAGTAAAGTATGAAAATCTATTTCTTTCAATAGAGGTAGAATTGAAATTTCATACTTTCTAAAATGAAAATTATTTTTTTTTAATATACCCTCGTTAATTTCACAAAATAACAACTATTATCTTTATTAAATTTAACCCAATTAAACCTTATCGACAATAAGTAATGCTATTGCTAAAAAATTTAAATATGATGTAACATAATTAAAAATTTAATAGTTATATTGTATATATGTTTCAAATGGTAATGTACATACTTTACTTTTTTTACAAATAAAATGTTTGTTTTAATTTTTTTAGTAACAACATTTTTTTGTTTTTCTTATGAGGGACTTTTATGTAATTTAGATCAATTTTGATTTTATTCCATATTAATTTCATGCAATAATTTGAAAGCTATTAAACTTTGAACTATTTTCATTTTATATTTATTTTATAGAATTATCATTCATTCCATTTACAAAACATCACACAAGTAGTTAATAAGTTTTATTCTCATTTATTTGAATGTTTAAAATCTTTTAAATTGATTGAAGACTTTAAGAAAATTCATAAAATAAAATAAATAGAAGTTTGGAATGGTTACATGATATAATTTTTCATTTTTCTCTTTTGATTTTAAAAAAAACTCTCCAAATAAGAGAAATGTTTCCTTTAAACTTTTCATTTCCCTTCATTCTCCTCTATCAATATTTAGCTATGTCCAAGCAACTCCCGTTGAATTACTTTGTTTATCTTTTATTTTGTTTTTTGACTGGGGCTAATCAAGTTAATTCATCACACAAATTACGGAATTTATTTGTCTTGTGGATAGTGCATAAATTTTTTTTTGAATCAGAATATTCTCACAAGTTTGATTTATTTAAATTATTTTATAAACTTAATTGTCTTTTAGAATTGAGAGTGATACTTGATAATAGGTATAGAGTTTCTCTATAAAATAAAACTTTCAAAGAATTAAATCATAATTATTAAATTTAAGGAAACGTAGTTCACATATGTTATACTTAATACCTCAATGATGTACAATATATATATTTTGGTAACGGGTGATTCTAAATTATCTTGTAATGTTTGTTTATTTTAAATAAAATAATAATGAAAATAGTTATGTATCATTTATTTAATAAGATATTATATTTTATTTCAGGATAAAGAATCATCCTAGGTTGCTTAAAATCATCCCAGTAACCTAAGTTAATTTTTTGAGGTTTTGTTTATTTAATATTTATTAGAGGCAACTTAATTAATAGGACCAAGGTAAGTGGTGTACGTAAAGAATTGGGCCTTCCCATCAGGGATACAGTAGGCAATTGAGCTGGGCCGCGAAAAAAAACAACGGAACTCATATATTCAGGTAAATGCCTGGTTTCAGTTTCACCCCACTTTCAAATCATTTTTTTTTCCTTTTTCTTTTTTTCATAAAAAGCTGCTATTCATAAGAAATCATATTTCATTACAAAATTTTGAAATGCTGCGTGCATAAATTAACACTTGTCAAATATTACTTAAAACCTTAATTGGTTACTTAAAGTATTGCCTTAACTTAAAATTTTAGTATTTTTGAATAGTTGTTTAAAACTTCAAAAGCACAAGTAGCATTCATAAAAGTGTGACTTCTGTTATAAATAAGTTTAAATTTAATTAAGTCGAGTTTTACTGATAATATTAAAAATTTAAATTTATAAAAGAATATTTATCTAGAGTTAAAAGCTTAGTATGGTGATATATAATATACATTCTTTATAAATAATATTCTCTTACAAACATAAAAACAAAGGCCAGTGCAAAAAAACACTGCTTCTCATCACATATGTCAACACTCAAAATAACTTAAGGCTACTAGCAATCGATGCAGATGATGTGAGATCATCCCAGGACCAAAAGAGATTAGGCTTGACTCCTTGGAAGCATCACTTATTTGATATATCAGAGGATGGCCTTGAACTCGTATGATCTCTAACATCCACTGCCGGTGGATCTTCTGGATATAGGCAAGGCTTATTAGGCATTTCTATGTCTTCATCTTCTTCAAGCATCTCTACAACTTTATTCATTGAAGGACGATCGCTAGGCTTTGTCTGTATACACCACAATGCCACAATCATCATTTTCTTTGCCAATTCAGTCTCCTTCCTCATCTGTGTCATTCCCAATTGTAATTTCCTTTCCATCGTGAAACTGATCATAAATCCAGAAAGGGAAATATTTTTGGCTGGAATGCTCAGCCAACTCATTAAAATTCTTCCTTCTGCTGGCCATCTCCATTAGTAACTTCCCAAAAGCTATAGACATCGGCTTTGTAGGAGACTGCTCCGACATTTCTGTAGAAGAGCTCAGGAGCCATGTATCCTATGGTTCCTCTTGCTCCAGTCAAAGGCACAATGCTATTATCTGTGGGATAAAGTCTTGCAAGTCCAAAATCAGACACCTTTGGATTGAAATTCCCATCAAGAAGGATATTGTGAGGCTTGATGTCAAAGTGCAGAATTTTCGTGTTGCACCCATTATGTAGGTACTCAATACCACGTGCAATTCCAATTGAAATGGCGTACAATTTTTCACAACATAAGGAAGAGCTCTCTTCCTGAGAAAAAATGTACTTGTCGAGAGATCCATTTTCCATGAATTCGTATATAAGAGCATGTTTTGATCCTTCCACGCAGAAACCAGTGAGCTGCACCACGTTAACATGGTGAATCCAACCAATAGTTGCAACTTCATTGATGAATTCCTGACCATTATTGGATTTGGCTTTATCCAATATTTTGACAGCTACAAGACGGCCACTTCGAAGTTGTTCTCTGAAGACAGCCATAGCCTCCATTCCCTAGCTTTATCTTGAACCTCCTGTTATCCTCTTGATGTCTTTGTAAGAGTACCTTATCGGCATGATGTTATTGTCACCTCGCAGAAAATCTTCAATGGTGTCATACATGGATATATGCCTCCGTCGCCATTTATAAGATAAGTAAAATAATGACAAATGGACCTCCAATTACAAATTTGGCGGCAGAGAACAAGACTGTAAAGAAGATATGGCAAGAGAAAACAAATCATAAAAATATTTATCTGAGTCAGCTTGATATTGTCTTCAAGTAAAATGTTAAACATTTAGAATTTCTTATATATTTTTTTCATATAAAAATATTTTATCCTAAATTGTTTACCCAAATTTTAAGAGTACACCAACGTAGTTTTTTTTTTCCCACTTAAGCTTGTTAAATTTTACTGGTGTTCTTCTATTTCATGAGGCCATCGTCCACCTGCAAATGCTTTTAAAGCCAAATTGTAACTCAAGGGAACGACGGTCTTACTCATAATTGAGGCCAGCGAAGTAGTCATTATAAAGCCTACAAGAAACATACAGGGAACAATAAAAATGGTAAACAAATAAGCGAAATAACAACTGTATTTTTTACATCTGTTTCGCATCATGTTGAAAACACATGACATCGATTCCCATATTAGCTGCCAATTCGTCTAGTAGAAGAGTAAAAAAGAATATTAAGAGAGTAACATAGCACAATTCAAATAGTATCTTGTTCTTGTATTTTGAATTTTTTTCTTGGTTGTATATAAAAAAAATATTTTATACCTACAAAAATTTATACTTATTTCTATATTATTACACTTATTTTTCGATCTGTGTAGTGTCGTATCAAAATTTTTTTGTACAAACTTAAATGTAATTTTTTTGACTTTTTTTTTTGAAAAGCAGATTTTTGGTCTCTTTAAATATTATTCAAATATTATTATTATCATTTTCCCTCATATGTAAGATGCATTATTTTTTGAAATTTTTTTGAATTGCAATTTTATATAACGTTGCTTCTTTCATAATATTAAGAGTTAAAGAGAAGTTCCATAAATAATACTGTATACATAGGTTGTCCCTTGATTGAATGATTTCTCTCACCCTTTTAAAAAAAAAAAAAAATCCTCCCTTCCTTTCTTTTCATTGTCCTTCAAACACGTTAAAATGTTTTGTATATGGAGTGAAGAGTAACTTCTGCCAAATTTGTTGCATGTGGAGTGAAGAGTGATCCATGAGAAATGAAAAAAAACCTAAAAGAAAAAAAAGAATACACGCAATAGTCTCAAACTCCTTGTAAATTGTGAGTATGGCAGTAGTGTATGCCGCAAATGCTTCATGATGCAATAACATCAA